>JAWZYV010001011.1:0-16925 GCA_038373885.1 Cheiracanthium punctorium | reverse complement strand
ACCTAAATTTTAAACTTAGAGAAAAGAAAACGAGGTCCGTTACGTGTTAATGCGTTTTACACGTAAACATTACGTGCAAAGCCGCAGGATACATAGATCTGAAGATACAGGGGTGGCCGTATACGTTGTCATTAGAACGCCGGAGACGCCGAGATCTGTTTACTGCGACGAACACTATTTTTAACTATGTTCCAATTTAGCCAAAATTATGTTACTTGGTGGGTGTTTAGGTGTTGCCACGAGGTACCTTTTTTTATTTGGTTGCACATTGTCCGCCAATAGTTCGCGAGTTATAGCCATTTGAAGTTTGCCAATTTGGCGACAAAGTATACCCTGTATACACGTTAAATTTAAATATAACTAAAAGCAAATCAATCCACACTTGGTGGGTGTTTAGGTGTTGCCACGAGGTACCTTTTTTATATGGTTGCACATTGTCCGCCCAATAGTTCTCCAGTTACAGCCTTTTGAATTTCGCCAATTTCGTGAAAAGTATACCTGTATACACCTAAATTTAAATATAACTAAAAGCAAATTATATTAGATCCATATTACTCCGTTTGGTACTAATAGCCCGCGTACCAAGCAGCTAAGTGATCGGGTTGATACAACTGAAGTTACGGGGGGGGGGTTATACTAATACGCTGTCATTAGAAAGCCGTAAGGGGCGATGTTTTTTTTTAAGGAAACCTATTTTTAACTATGTTCCAATTGAGCCAAAATTATGAAACTAGGTGGGTGTTTATGTCTTGCCACAAGGAATACTTTGATATGTGGTTGGTCATTGTCAGACGAATAGTTCGAGAGTTATAGCCATTTGAAGTTCGCCAATGTTGGCGAAAAGGGATTTTTTACCGTGTATACACCTAAATTTTAAACTTAGCGAAAAGAAAACGAGGTGCGTCATATGTGTGTCATTAGAAAGCCGGAGACGCCGAGATCTCTTGACTGCGACGAACACTATTTTTAACTATGTTCCAATTTAGACAAAATTATGTTACTTGGTGGGTGTTTAGGTGTTGCCACGAGGTACCTTTTTTATATTGTTGCACATTGTCCGCCCAATAACTCGCGAATTATAGCCTTTTGAAGTTTGCCAATTTGGCGACAAAGTATACCCTGTATACACCTAATATTTAAAAATAACTAAAAGCAAAGCGATCCATATCTCCGTTTGGCACCAATAGCCCAGGTACCAAGCGGCTAAGTCGTCGGGTATATAGAACTGAAGATACGGGAGGGCTGTACTAATACGTTGTCATTAGAAAGCTGTAGGGGGCGATGTTTTTTTTCAACGAATCCTATTTTTAACTATGTTCCAATTGAGCCAAAATTATGAAACTGGGTGGGTGTTTAGGTCTTGCAACGAGGTATCTTTTGATAGAAATTCTTATTCGGAGCACAAGAACCAACTCCCATTCGCAGACTGAGGCGACAGTACCACCCCGACAGTTCTCAGTGGGAGAACTGCAAGGTAAAGGAAAGTCTAAAAGCAAGTTGCAAATCCTTTGCTGTGTAGCTGTATTCCATTAGAAATTCTTATTCGGAACACAAGAACCAAGTCTCATTCGTAGACTGAGGCGACAGTACCACCCCGACAGTTCTCATCTTGAGAACCGTAAAGGAATGGAAAGTCTAAAAGGGAGTTGTAGTAATTCCATTAACTAATTAATTAGCCCTAAAGATAAATTTTAATATAATTAACACAATTTATTTAATATACTTCACTTTATGGGTGGTAGAATGAGGCGGTTTTCAGCCGCTACAAAATAATGTATCATCAGTTATAAATGTACTTGAACATGAAATGAAAAAAAAAACGATTCTATATTTCAAAATATGGAAATTCTTCAAAATAAAATACAATTATACTACGAAATTGATTTCAAAATCAGCTGTTTGTATCGATTTTGAAAGTTTTAAAACGTGTGCTGCTGTTAAGTTATTATTATGTTTATTTCCCTATTAGTAGAGTCTCTAAATCACACATAACATTATTTTAATTTTGATGCATCCTATGGAAAAATAAAAGAAACATATAACACATAGGCCACTTATCAATCTGGCCAGAAAACGGCGTGATAACACCCTAAGTCATTTCAAACTTTAGTCATATCGGCCCGACAGAGAGTGGCCGAGTGGTTATGACGCGAGCATACCAACCCAAAGCTTCCGGGTTCTATTCTAGCCTCGGATACTTGATGGAAACAGATTAAATTAAATTGAAATTTCGGCATAGAGGGAAAAATGCGTGGCAAAATAAAATATGTGGGGCGAGTTCGCCGACCGGCGCCCCGTGTAATTAGGAAATTGTTTTTTAGGAAAATTTTTTAGCTTGAAATTAAGCTTGCTATGTCCAGCTTTATTCAATCTTGAAATGTCGAGCTTAATGCAAGCTGGGAGAGTGTAAACTAGAACACTTGATTCAAGCTTGCATTAAGCTTACACGCTTGAAATTTTCAAGCTTAATTCAAGTTTACTGACTTGATAAATCAAGCTTGCTGAGAGTTTGATACAAGTTTGCGGTGCTGTCTCGGGAGTTGCAGATCCTTTACTGTGTAGCTGTATTCCACTAGAAATTCTTAATCGGAGCACAAGAACCAAGTCCCTTTCGTAGACTGAGGCGACAGTACCACCCCGACAGTTCTCACCGGGAGAACCGTAAGGGAAAGGAAAGTCTAAAAGCGAGTTGCACATCCGTCGCTGTGTAGCTGTAGTCCACTAAAAATTCTTATTCCGAACACAAGAACCAAGTCCCATTCGTAGAATGAGGCGATAATACCACACCTTTTTTTATATGGTTGCAAATTGTCCGCCCAATAACTAGCGAGTTATAGCCTTTTGAAGTTCCACAATTTCGCGACAAAATATACCCTGTATACACCTAAACTTTAAATATAACTAAAAGAAAATCGATCCATATTACTCCGTTTGACACCAATAGCCGTCGTACCAAGCGGCTAAGTCGTCGGGTATATAGAACTGAAGATACGGGGGGGTGTACTAATATGTTGTCATTAGTAAGCCGTAGGGGGCGATGTTTTTTTTAACTAAACCTATTTTTAACTATGTTCCAATTGAGCCAAAATTATGAAACTGGGTGGGTGTTTAGATCTTGCCACGAGGTATCTTTGGATATGTGTTTGGCCATTGTCGGACCAATGGTTCGCGAGTTATAACAATTTGAAAGTTCGCCAATGTTGATGAAAAGGCATTTTTTACAGTGTATACACCTAAATTTTAAACTTAGCGAAAAGAAACAGGTGCGCTACGTGTTAATCAGATTGACACGTAAACATTACGTGCAAAGCCGCTAAGCCGTCGGATACATAGATCTGAAGATACAGAGGTGGTCCTATACGTTGTCATTAGAACGCCGGAGACGCCGAGATCTGTTTACTGCGACGAACACTATTTTTAACTATGCTCCAATTTAGCCAAAATTATGTTACTTGGTGGGTGTTTAGGTGTTGCCACGAGGTAACTTTTTTTATATGGTTGCACATTGTCCGCCCAATAGTTTGCGAGTTATAGTCTTTTGAAGTTCGCCAATTTGGCGACAAAGTATACCCTGTATACACCTAAAATTTACATATAACTAAAAGCAAATCGATCCATATTACTCCGTTCGGCACCAATAGCCCACGTACCAAGCGGCTAAGTCATCGGGCATATAGAACTGAAGATACGGGGGGGGTATACTAATAGGTTGTCATTAAAAAGCCGTAGGGGGCGATGTTTTTTTTCAACGAAACCTATTTTTAACTACGTTCCAATTGAGCCAAAATTATGAAACTGGGTGGGTGTTTAGGGCTTGCAACGAGGTATCTTTTGATCGAAATTCTTATTCGGAGCACAAGAACCAACTCCCATTCGTAGACTGAGGCGACAGTATCACCCCGACCGTTCTCACTGGGAGAACTGCCAGGGAAAGGAAAGTCTAAAAGCGAGTTACAAATCTTTTGCTGTGTAGCTGTATCCTACTGGAAATTCTTATTCGGAGAACAAGAACCAATTCCCATTCGTAGACTGAGGCGACAGTACCACCTCGATAGTTCTCATCTGGAGAACCGTAAGGGAAAGGAAAGTCTAAAAGCGAGTTGCAGATCCGTCGCTGTGTAGCTGTATTCCACTAAAAATTCTTATTCGGAGCACAAGAACCAAGTCCCATTCGTAGACTGAGGCGACAGTACCACCCCGACAGTTCTCATATGGAGAACCGTAACGCAAAGGAAAGTCTAAAAGCGACCCAGACAGCACATAAGCTTAAATCAAGCTTGACATTAACTTGAATTTGACGTATTAATACAAGCGTGACATTCCAATCCATTAGCTTGATTATTGCGCTGATGGCGCTATTTGTCGCTGTAGGCGAGAAGGAGAATGGACATTGAAAATTGTAAGGGGAAGGAATGGATAGGATAAGCCCCTCTGAAGTGTAACACGAGGGGAGTTTTAGTTTTATTTACATCTAATTAACATTAGTAATTCCATTAATTAATTAATTAGCCCTAAAAATGAATTTTAATATAATTAACACAATTTAGTTAATATACTTATCAATCTGGCCAGAAAACGGCGTGATAACACACTAAGTCATTTCAAACTTTAGTCATATCGGCCCGACAGAGAGTGGCCGAGTGGTTATGACGCGAGCCTTCCAACCCAAAGTTTCCGGGTTCTATTCTAGCCGCGGATACTTGATGGAAACAGATTAAATTAAATTGAAATTTCGGCGTAGAGGGGAAAATGCGTGGCAAAATAAAATATGTGGGGCGAGTTCGCCGACCGGCGCCCCGTGTAATTAGGAAATTGTTTTTAAGGAAAATTTTTTAAGCTTGAACTTAAGCTTGCTATGTCAAGCTTGATTCAAGCTTGAAATGTCAAGCTTAATGCAAGCTGGGCAAGTGTAAACTAGAACACTTGATTCAAGCTTGCATTAAGCTTACACGTTTGAAATTTGCAAGCTTAATTCAAGTTTACTGACTTGATAAATCAAGCTTGCTGCAAGTTTGATGCAAGTTTGCTGTGCTGTCTGGGGAGTTGCAGATCCTTTGCTGTGTAGCTGTATTCCACTAGAAATTCTTAATCGGAGCACAAGAACCAAGTCCCTTTCGTAGACTGAGGCGACAGTACCACCCGACAGTTCTCACGGGAGAACCGTAAGGGAAAGGAAAGTCTAAAAGCGAGTTGCAGATCCGTCGCTGTATAGCTGTAGTCCACTAAAAATTCTTATTCGGAGCACAAGAACCAAGTCCCATTCGTAGACTTAGGCGCACTACCACCCCGACAGTTCTCAGCTGGAGAACTGTAAGGGAAAGGAAAGTCTAAAAGTGAGTTGCAGATCCTTCGCTGTGTAGCTGTATTCCACTAGAAATGCTTATTCGGAGCACAAGAACCAAGTCCCATTTTTAGACTGATGCGACAGTACCACCCCGACAGTTCTCATCTGGAGAACCGTAAGGGAAAGGAAAGTCTAAAAGCGAGTTCCAGATCCGTCGCTGTGTAGCTGTAGTCCACTAAAAATTCTTATTCGGAGCACAAGAACTAAGTCCCATTCGCAGACTGAGGCGACAATACCACGCCGACAGTTCTCACTGGGAGAACCGTAAGGGAAAGGAAAGTCTAAAAGTGAGTTGCAAATCCGTCTCTGTGTAGCTGTATTCCACTAGAAATTCTTATTCGGAGCACAAGAACCAAGTCCCATTCGTAGACTGAGGCGACAGTAAAAAATGCCTTTTCGCCAACATTGGCGAATTTCAAATGACTATAACTCGCGAACTATTTGTCCGATTATGACCAAAAAATATTAAAAGATACCTCGTGGCAAGACCTAAACACCCACCCAGTTTCATAATTTTAGCTCAATTGGAACATAGTTAAAAATAGACTTCGTCAAAAAAAGCCCTCCCGTATCTTCAGTTCTATATACCCGACGATTTAGCCGCTTTGTTCGTGGGCTATTGGTGTCAAACGAAATAATATGGCACGATTAGCTTTTAGTTATATTTAAATTTTAGGTATATACAGGGAGTACTTTGTCGCCAAAAATTGGTGAATTTCAAATGGCTATAACTCGCGAAATATTGGGCGGACAATTTGCAACCGAATATATAAAGGTACCTTGTGGCATCACCTAAACACCCACCAAGTATCATAATTTAGGCTCAATTGGAACATAAATAAAAATAGGGTTCGTCGCAGTAAAGAGATGTCGGCGTCTCCGGGGACCTAATTTTAACGTTTACGACCACACCTGTATCTTCAGATCTATGTATCCGACGTCTTAGCGGCTTTGTACGTAATGTTTATGTGTCAAACGCAATAAACGCACAAAGTTTTCTTTTTGCTAGTTTAAATTTTAGGTGTATACACTGTAAAAAATGCTTTTCGCCAACATTGGCGAACTTCAAATGAATATAACTCGCGAACTATTTGTCCGAATATGACCACCAAATATCAAGAGATACCTCGTGACAAGACCTAAACACCCACCGAGTTTCATAATTTTAGCTCAATTTGAACATAGCTAAAAATTGACTTCGTCAAAAAAATCAGAGCCCCCTACCGCTTTCTAATGATAACGTATACGACCTCCCGCGTATCTTCAGTTCTATATACCCGACGACTTAGCCGCTTTGTACGTGGGCTATTGGTGTTAAACGAAGTAATATGGCACGATTTGCTTTTAGTTATATTTAAATTTTAGGTATATAAAGGGTATACTTTATCGCCAAATTTGGGGAATTTCAAATGGCTAAAACTCGCGAACTATTGACTGAACAATGTGCAACCAAATATAAAAAGGTACCTTGTGGCAACACCTAAACACCCACCAAGAATCATAATTTAGGCTCAATTGGAATATAATTAAAAATAGGGTTCGTCGCAGTAAATAGATCTCGGCGTCTCCGGCGTACTAAAGACAACGTTTACGACCACACTTGTATCTTCAGATCTATATATCAGACGGCTTAGCGGCTTTGGACGTAATGTTTACGTGTCAAACGCTTAAAACGAACAACGTTTTCTTTTCGCTAAGTTTAAATTTCAGGTGTATACACTGTAAAAAATACCTTTTTGCCAAAATTGGAGAACTTCAAATGGCTATAACAAGCGAACTATTTTTCCGAATACGACCAACCAAATATCAAAAGATATCTCGTGCGAAGACCTAAACACACACCCAGTTTCATAATTTTAGCTCAATAGAACATAGTTAAAAATAGACTTCGTCAAAAAAAAAAAACTGCCCCCCCTACCGCTTTCTAATGATAACGTATACAACCCAACCCCGTATCTTGAGTTCTATATACCCGACGACTTAGCCGCTTTGTACGTGGGCTATTGGTGTTAAACGAAGTAATATGGCACGATTTGCTTTTAGTTATATTTAAATTTTAGGTATATTCAGGGAATACTTTGTCGCCAAAATTGGTGAATTTCAAATGGCTATAACTCGCGAACTGTTGGGCGGACAATTTGCAACCAAATATATAAAGTTACCTTGTGGCAACACATAAACACGCACCAAGTATCATAATTTAGGCTCAATTGGAACATAATTAAAAATAGGGTCAGTCGCAGTAAAGTGATCTCGGCGTCTCCGGCGTACTCATGACAACGTTTACGACCACCCCTGTATCTTTAGATCTATGTATCCGACGGCTTAGCGGCTTTTCACGTATTGTTTACGTGTCAAACGCATTAAACGCATAACGTTTTCTATATCCTAGTTGAAATTTTCAGTGCATACACTGTAAAAAATGCCTTTTCGCCAACATTGGCGAATTTCAAATGACTGTAACTCGCGAACTATTTGTCCGAATATGATCAACCAAATATCAAAAGATACCTCGTGGCAAGACCTAAACACCCACCCAGTTTCATAATTTTAGCTCAATTGGAACATAGTTAAAAATAGACTTCGTCAAAAAAAAAGTGCCCCCCCCTACCGCTTTCTAATGATAACGTATACAACCCACATCCGTATCTTCAGTTCTATATACCCGACGACTTAGCCGCTTTGTACGTGGGCTATTGGTGTCAAACGAAGTAAAATGGCACGATTTGCTTTTAGTTATATTTAAATTTTAGGTATATACAGAGAATACTTTGTCGCCAAATTTAGCGAATTTCAAATAGCTATAACTCGCGAACTATTGGCTGAACAATGAGCGACCAAATATAAAAAGGTACCTTGTGGCAAGACCTAAACACCAAGTAACATAATTTTGGCTCAATTGGAACATAATTAAAAATAGGGTTGGTCGTAGTAAACAGATCTCGGCGTCTCCGGCGTTCTAATGACAACGTTTACGACCACCCTTGTATCTTCAGATCTATGTATCCGACGGCTTAGCGGCTTTGCACGTAATGCTTACGTGTCAAACGCATTATACGCACAACGTTTTCTTTTTGCTAGTTTACATTTTAGGTGTATACACTGTAAAAAATGCGTTTTCGCCAACATTGGCGAACTTTAAATCGCTATAACACTCGAACTGTTTGTCCGAATATGACCAACCAAATATAACAAAAGATACCTCGAGGCAAGACCTAAACACCCACCCAGTTTCATAATTTTAGCTCAATTGGAACATAGTTAAAAATAGCCTTCGCCAAAAAAAAACAGCGCCCTCTACGGCTTTTTAATGATAACGTATACGACCCCCCGCCGTATCTTCATTTCTATATACCCGACGACTTTGACGATTTGTACGTGGGCTATTGGTGTCAAACGAAGTAATATGGCTCTATTTGCTTTTAGTTATATTTAAATTTTATGTATATAAAAGGAATAATTTTTCGCCAAAATTGGCGAGATTCAAATGGCTATAACTCGTTAACTATTCAGAGGACTATGTGCAAATAAATATAAAAAGGTACTATGTGGCAACACCTAAACAACCACCAAGTATCATAAAGGCTCAATTGGAACATAATTAAAAATAGGTTTGGTCGCAGTAAAGAGATCTCGGTGTCCCCTGCGTTCGAACGACAAAGTTTACGACCATCCCTATATCTTCAGATCTATATATCCGACGGCTTAGCGGCTTTGCACGTAATGTTTACGTGTCAAACGCATTAAACGCACAATGTTTTCTTTTCGCTAAGTTTAAACTGCAGGTGTATACACTGTAAAAAATGGCTTTTCGCCAACATTGGCGAACTTCAAATGACTACAACTCGCGAACTATTTGTCCGAATATGACCAACCAAATATCAAAAGATACCTCGTGGCAAGACCTAAACACCCAACCAGTTTCATAATTTTAGATCAATTGGAACATAGGTCAAAAGAGACTTTGTCAAAAAAAATCAGCGACCCCTTCCGCTTTCTAATGATAACGCATACGACCCCCCCGTATCTTCAGTTCTATGTACCTTAGCGGCTTTGTACGTGGGCTATTGGTTTCAAACGAAGTAATATGTCACGATTTGTTTTTAGTTATATTTAAATTTTAGGTATATACACGGAATACTTTGTCGCAAAATTTGGCGAATTTCAAATGGCTATAACTCGCGAACTATTATCTGAACAATGTGCAACCAAATATAAAAAGGTACCTTGTGGCAAGACCTAAACACCCACCAAGTAACATAATTTAGGCTCAATTGGAAAATAATTAAAAATAGGGTTCATCGCAGTAAAGAGATCTCGGCGTCTCCGGGGATCTAATAACAACGTTTACGACCATCTCTGTATCTGCAGATCTATGAATCCGACGGCTTAGCGCCTTTGCACGTAATGTTTACGTGTGAAACGCATTAAACGCACAACGTTTTCTTTTTGCTAGTTGAAATTTTAGGTGTATACACTTTAAAAAATGCCTTTTCGCCAACATTGGCGAACTTCAAATGGCTATAACTCACGAACTATTGAGCGGACTATGTGCAAATAAATATAAAAAGGTACAAAATTTCAACTAAACAGCCACCTAGTATCCCACAACACCTACCACAACACCTAAACAGCCACCAAGTATCATCAACCGCCCACCACAACACCTAAACAGACAAATGTTTTACGCCGCTAGTTTACGTCATACGTGTCTCGTTCCAACGCCTCTTAAGGTTTTTCCATGCTCTGATCAATTAGCGCACGGAAAAATTGGGTGTTGCCATTCGAAAATTTAGAAATTTTGTCACTGTAACTGTAACTGTTAAAGGTTTATTGTTTTAAATCATCACAATCTGGACCCCCATACATTCAAATAACTATATCTAAACTTTCATTTCGATTGGTTCAACGGTTCGGACATTAGGGACTTATATAGAGGGGAAGTTTCTTTTAGACCACCCTGTATTTTGGGGATTTTGTGAAAATCGTATGCATTCCTTACAAACGGACTAAGGGAACACAGTGAAGTTTAGCAACATGATCAGCAACAGCTAAAACAACAAAAATCGGAATTTTTCTGAAAATTTAAAAAACTTTTTAAAATGTTTATTTGCTTTTTTAGATTTTGTGAAAATTGCGCAAAATGTTTTCGAGGAATAATGTTAAAATATCTACAGTGAATAAAACAAAATTTAGATGCATGTTAGGAATGACCTCTTGACTTGAAAAACTCATTCAACCAGAATAAAATTTAATTTTTTAAAATAGAAGGAAGTTCTCTATGATAGTCAAATTTACTGATCACTTTGCTACTCCCAAACCTGTAATCTTTTAACAATACACCGAAGATATTATTTTTATGTCTTTACTATTGCTAATATGCTATTTCCATTCTTTATACACCTACAATGCTGACGAAGATTCAAGCTTTTTGAAAATTCGTATTATGTACTAACTCGTCAACGACGGGTACTTCATCTAGTTGTCATATAAAATAAATAAAAATTTTGTGTAAAAAAAAAAAAACACGCATAAAAACATACCTATTCGAATGTGCGATCGTTTCGACCAAAAAAAATTTTTCAGTCTTCCTCCACCTTCGCACTACGTCTGAGACGTAGTGTGAAGGTTGAAAAATTTTTCGGTCGAAACGATCGCACATTCGAATAGGTATCTTTTTATGTGTGTTTTTTGCACAAAGTTTTCATTTATTTTATCTTTTAACACTAGTATTTTGAGTGTTTTTCTGTGTCATTAGCATATACTCCTCGCTGTTAAAAAGAATGAAGATTCATTTACTACGTGAGTTTAGAGTAACGAATACATACGGGTATTAATATTTTCGTTACTTTTACAGCACTACTACCCAGCAAACACACTACTGCCCGCAAACTGATGGCAGGGTACCCGCCGTGCTGGCAAAGTGCCGTACGCCGGGAGCACAGTGCATTGCCGCCAGTTTAAAGTCACTGGAATACTACTAACTGAAAAAATGCATATGCGCCAGTACATTGCCAGTAATGGTGAAATGCCTGTCGCGCCCATGTGTCTAAAACATGCATGGCATAGTTAACGGCGTGGTACTGTTTAAAATGTACTGGGCCAGCACTTTATAGAGGTAATGGGCCAGTAAATATTTCGTAATGTTAGCATAAAATTTCGTTATTTCATTTAAATATTCAAACTCTGATAGGCGTTCATATTATTATTATTATTATTATTATTATTAGGGAGCTGAGGGGATTGCAGCCTCCTCCTCCGCGAAATGGGACACTTTACTTAGCTTGCAATTGATATTTAGCTTATAATTGGACGTTGGCTTACAATTTGGTACCCAGTCCCTCTCCGAAATAAAATTCTTGCTACGCTACAGCTTTCCCTCAAATGTAAAAGCTGCAGTCGAGCTAGCCATGCTGTAAATTTGAAAGAGAAAGCTACACACTAAATTACAAAATCTGTGTTTTTTCTCGGCTTACTGATGTGCAGTTTTCAGTTCTAGGTTAGGAAGTTTATTTGGCTACTTGATATCGATCGACAGTTTCAACAGTTTTTTGTAGCTGGCCTGGGCGGTTGCCCAGTTTGCCACACCGAAGAACGTATACAGGGGGGGGGGGTCCAGTGAGTCCAACCCCCCTCTCATCCGAAATTTCGTTTTTTGTTAGCAAAATAATAATGATGAAGAATGAAGTCTTTGTGTGAAAATTTTTGCCTTTTTTACCGTTTGGACTCTCAAAATTTTTGGACATTCCCCGATTTTTTTTTTTTTGGTGGGGGACGTCTCTGGCCACCAGCTAAGGAAAGCTATAGGGCTCCTGCATTTATTTTCTTAGAAATAATGGGACAGTATTTTCATGCAATAGTCAAAATTAGAAACTACGCAGATATTTTGTTCAGACTCATTTATTTAAAAACGCTATTTAGATTGTTCTTCAATTATTCCCCGCATTTACTGCTTTTCTTACGAAACTTCTAGCAGGTGCAAAAGAAAAAAAATAAATAAATAAATAAAAAAAGAGACAGACGTATATATCAGACGTCTTTCACAGCTTAAAACTGCTAATCTCAGATTTGGCAATATTAGGTTGCAATATTCGAATTGTTTTCGCAGATCTGGCTATATTTATTGAGATTATTTGTTAGTCGTTTTCAGCAAATGTATTCGAACCTCCAAACAAAAGGGAGTTTAAACCACTATTGAACCCAAAGGCGGACCCAGATAATTTTTTCGGAGGGGGCGCAAATAGTAAATACTCATTTTATATAGTGTAAAGAACACTCAATATTGGTGAAAGCCCCATTTATTTATCTAGTGTAAATATACTTTTCTGGGAGGGGGCGCGCGCCCCCTGGATCCGCCTTTGATTGAACCCATGCTTAACCTATTAGAAAAACTAAAAATGCTAGCATTATACTCAAAATACAGTTAAATACTTATATCATTTACTACTTATATAAGTTACTAGTTAATACTTATATATAGTTTAAAGAACAAATAAAAATACAGAAAATCTTTAATTCAAAGTTAAAAGGACACAAGAAAAATTTCGAAATATCTAAAAATTTCGAAAAATATATATTTCCACAAAAAATTGATACATTAAAAAAAATTCTAGGAATCGACCATAAATTCGAATTTTTCAAGTTTTATTTAGAGCAGTACGCATAGGGATGGATGCGATAGGAGACAGAGATTTACACCTTTTTTGCAAGATGAGACAAACATTTTTAACATTACGATACGGGGATCTTGTTAGATGAGAAAAGCATTTTTAACATTATGATATAGGGATTTTACGTGACGAGACAATTTTTTTAGGCTGTTTTGCGAGAGGCCTATTTTTCGTGTAGCGTTCAAACCCTAATACGCAAGTTTCAGGGATACAAAGGTTCCACCTTTCTTTGTAGGGGCGTAGTGAATGAGGCAGGGACGTGCTTAGGGTTTTAGGGGGCCCTGGGCAAAACATATTTAGCGGCCCGAGATAAAAATCAATTAAGGGCCTTTCACTTTTCTTTACTTACTAAATTATTGTGGATCTTGTCATGTCTCCCCCCCTTCCACCAGCACAAATCGCTACTGCTACTGTAATTAAGTAAATTACATTAACTAATTAAGATTTCAATACAATAAGTATCCATAATGTAAAAGCTGCATCTAGCTACTTAACATGTTGTAAATTTGAAAAAAGATAAGCTATATAGGAAATTACATATTCTGCACATTTAAAAGCACTGATTTTATCGAAATTTAAAAGCTTCAATCCCTCCTCCCCCGGCCCCATAAACGAAAAATTTGGGTTTTCGTCAACAAAATAACGTTAATGAAAGTTTGATCACCTGATATCCACGAATTCAACAGTTAGAGGCCCTGGGTGATGGCCAAGTTTGCCATCCCCTAAGCACGGCTCTGGAAGGAGGGTGGACTTTTCGCACCACCCGAAACGTACAAATTGTTTTTTCGATTTTATTAAAGTATCTTATAATAATGTATTATTTGCGTTAAGATTTAACTATTTATTTCCGCGTTTAACCTGTTCGCTCTCATTATTGAAAAGATGCAGCGGGGAATACTATCCTTCTTTGTCATGTTGCTTCTCAGTATGGGATTTTAAATGCTCCTTCCCCTCTGACTGCGCTAGCTGAGTCGCTGGGCCTCAGCAAAGCATTCAAAACCATATGCTAAATTGAGTTTTCAGCGCCCCTTCTGTTTTCCTGAATGGAAAACAATGGTAATTCGAAAATATTGTGCCCCTTGTATATGCTATGAACGGGGGCATATGCCCCTCTAGCCCCCACTCCCTTAAAACTTTTCACTATTCGAATATTCACTCTTTTGTTTGAATATATTTGATAAGTTTTATAAGCTACTTTCGTGCTAAATGGATTGTATGTAGTTAAATTCAAATTCCTCACAAACATAAAAAAAGGAACATTTTACACTTTCCACAGCATTTGAGAAAAACGAAGATATCAACTTCACATCAAAAGCAAAACAATTTTAATATAAATATGTGTATGGTTATTACTGGTAATTACAAGCTGAATAATTACAAGATTATATATATATATATATATATTATGCACACTAAAGAAATGTTTATGATACGCCGGCGCCCACAGAAGGGTTATAGGCGGCTTCAGTGAGATGTTATGAAAAGTGGGCGAGTTTAAAACGGAAATGGCGATTTTTGGGTTTATAAGTTTTGGCAACCCATTCAATTGAGCGCGCTTCCCATACTCTTACGTTAAACAACGGCCAAATTTTATTTGTTATTTGATGAATTACGCATGAAGTAATTTTTTAGGATACAAAATTTTGCAGATAGCTTTCGAAAAAGTTAAATTGGTATTTTTAAACAGTTTCACAAAGCTAGTAAAATTTCAACATTTGGAACAGTTATTTATATAAAACAACGCTGTTTCAATGCTAAAATCTTTGTTAGCTCATGACTTTGATGGCCTTACCGTGATAACTTGGATACAATATACTTGGATATAATAATACCTTGGAGAACTATGGATTAAAATAACAGGTAAATCTTAAGTTTTACTGTTTTTAAAGTACATACTCTCACAGCATATTTTAGTGTACAACTTTTTTCCTCTTTAAAATTTGAGTCATGTAGTATACAGCAGGTAGATAAAGGAATTTCTTTTCAAAATAGGTAACAAAAAATCTTTTGATCTAAATAAAATGTTACCCTAATGTTATGTGTAACCATATAGCAACTTTATTTATTTTTACTTCCGTAAGATTATGATTTATATATTAATGAGTATGTCATTTTATCTCTCACCCCCGTTACTAAAAATTGTCCCAAAAATGCGACATAATTTTACATATGTTTAAATACTATTAGTTCACAACAGCTTTAATCTATTGCTACAGTATTTCGTAAGCTGTAGAATATGCATCACATGTACTTTTTCTATAAATAGGTTACAATCCTAAAAATTTCAACATTGGGTTACCAGGCGAAATACACGAAAGATGAGATATAAAGTGACATAGTCAATGAATATCGTTTTAATATGGCAATAATTAAACTAAAAAATTAGGGGGGGGTCATGGAGGGTCTCCCCCTGACGAGGCTCGAACAGCCGAGTTTTATATATATATAAACCGTAAAATATTAAAACTCATTTATAAAATCTCTTTAATTATGAGATATTGAAATTAAACTGTTTATAAATGATTTTATGTAGGTTTTGACATGTGTTATATCCTCTCTAATAAAAAAAATATGTTTTGAAAATGAAAATTTGTAAGGAAATTGCAGTTTGTGAAAACTGCACGCAATTCACTAATGTTGGGCGAACATAATTTGCAAATGATGTACTAATGGATTTTGCTGTTGTTTTTAATTTTTCATGTATCTACTTTTTTATCTTAAAATGTTACCCTTAAGCAATGTCTTTTTTTTTTTTTTTGGAATGGGTTGATGAATAAGCCCCCCTACCCCGGATCCGCCACTGGCTCATATTTTAGTTATGGCAGCGTTACTGTAAATAGGCACTAATCCGGTACCGTGCCATTATATTGTAGTCACTGTTAAGGCACCAGGCCAGTGCCTTTATTTTTAATATTAGCCGGCACCCGGCCGTTTCATTTTGGGCATTATAAACTTAATGGGCCAGTGCCTTTATTGTGAGTAACGGCCGGCACATGCAGTATGCCAGTAGAGTGCCGCTGCCTTCCCGGGCTTCTGGCAAGGTACTTCTCGGGCGAACACTTTTGGTACGATTCGGTTACTTTTTGCAGTGCCGGGCCGGCGCTGTACGTGATGGCAGAAAGGCACTAGCAAGGTACTCCGCCAGCAGGTGTGTGTTTGCTGGGTAAGGCCCCGCGCTTAAGGAGGCCAGCTCCTGGGCCAATTTTTTTCGCTATCCCATTAGACCAAGTTTGGTAGATGGCTGCGATATATCCCGAAAAAAGCCGAGAAATAAAGTTAATATGTACTAGCAGTGCTGGTAGTAACTTACATAAGACATGATGGAAAAGAGGCCCAGCTCTTGCGCTTCTACTGGGGCCCCGCATACCCTTCGGCCCGGCTTTGCTTGGTCACTTTCGATCTTGTACATCAAATGCCAGGGAGAATGACTATTGATGCTGCCCTGGCAGTGTAACATAACCATTAATTATATGCATTAAAAAATCATAGAAATATTAGTACGCTACCGAAAAAATTTCCAAACTATAGCCCTTTAAATTTAAGTCAATATTTTTCTCTAGAATACATTTTTCAAATTGGCAACGTACTAAAAGTAAGCGTGGATCTATAAAAATTAAAATATCATGTTGGGGGCGGCAGATTTTAATTTTGTCTGTGGGCAACATGGACCTAAATGCGGCTCTGGATTTTCTTTCGATGTATCAATTTCTCTATGCATTTGTTTCTAAATGAACACTTACCTTAGCATAAGAGCAACATCGGGACGCGAGTACCAAAAAATTCGAGCGCCTGCGCAAAAATGTACGTGGGACATCTGTGGTTTACATTGCTACGATGCCCTCCACAGTAAAATGAATCCCAGTTTAGTGTCAAGCGAAAAAAAAAAAGTTTCACTCCAGATCCTCTCAAAC
>JAWZYV010001010.1:0-16393 GCA_038373885.1 Cheiracanthium punctorium | reverse complement strand
TACAAAATTTTTCAGATTCCTCATTGTTGTATATAGCTTTCGAAAAGATTAAATTGGTATTTTTAAATAGTTTCAGACGACTAGTAGGACGTCATCATATGGAACAGTTATTTATATAAAATAACACTGTTTCAATGATGATATCTTGTTGGTTCATAATACATTTCGAAGCCTTTGGATTTTATGTTAAAGAGTTGGGAATATAACAGGTAAATTTTAAGTTTCACTGTTTCTAATATATGTACTCTCATAGTATGTTTTAGTGTATAAAAGTGTTTTCCTCCTTAAAATTTAAGTTATGTAGTATACAGCAGGTAGATATAGGAATTTCTTTTCAGAATAGCTAACAAAAAATCTTTTGATCTAAAGAAAATTTACAATAAACAAAATGTTACCCTAATGTTATGTGTAACAATAGTGCAACTTTATTTATTATTACTTCCTGTAAGATTTTGATTTATATATATATACTAGCTGAAGTACCCGTTCTTCGCACGGGAATGAATGGACTTTTTGATATTACGATTTGTGGTGATTACTATTCATTGTAATAAACAGATATAGCAAAATGGATATCGCGTTATATTGTGTCCAATAATCATGCATACCGAATTGCAAGGCAATCGTTTGTACGGTGCAGAAGGCCATGCGGCGTAGCGCAATCTAGTGGCGAGTTTTAGCAAAACGGATACGTCGAAAATATTTTTCGCATTCAGATATCGATGTATACGAATTTTCATGACTATCGGCTGGACAGTCCTGAAGTTCATGTGTTGACGCGACATCTAGTGGCAAGTTATAGGAAAATGGATAGCGCCAAACTCTTCCCCGTGTTCAAATATCTATGTATACCTATTTTCATAGCGATTATTTGCACAGTCAAGAAGTGATACACTGCAGGGCCTCTAGTGGTTCAATAAAGTAATGATTTGCTACAGCGCCGTCAAGTGGCGAGTTATAGCAAAATGGATAACGCCAAAATATTCTCATTGTTCAAATAGCTATGTATACTGATTTTTATAGCGACCGTGTTCAACTATCTATGCATACCAATTTTCATAACGATCATTTGCACAGTCAAGAAGTGATACACTGCAGGGCCATCTAGTAGTTAATTAAAGTAATGATTTGCTACAGCGCCGTCAAGTGGCGAGTTATAGCAAAATGGATAACGCCAAAATATTCTCATTGTTCAAATAGCTATGTATACTGATTTTCATAGCGACCGTTTGAATGGTCAAGAATTTGGCCTGCTGCAGCGTCATCTAGTGGCGAGTTAAAATAATAATGCATTGCAGTGTCATCTAGTGGTGAGTAACATCAAAAGGAACGCAGTTAGAATATATTCTTCGTGCTCAAATGTGTAAGTATACAAAATTTTATGCCGATCGGTCGAACGGTATGGAAGTTGATGCGTTTGCAGCGCCATTTAGCGGCAAGTTACAGCAAAATGGATAGTGAAAAATATTCTCCGTGTTCTAATATTCGCGTGTACCAAATTTCATCGAAATCGGTTGGACGATATTCGCATAGCAAACGGCTAAACGGAATAGAATTCAACGTTGTGCTGCGGCACCAAGTGGCAAGTTAAGGAAAACGGATAGCATAAAAACCTTCTCCATCATAAAAGACTTAGGTGAACCAAATTTCATCGTGCAACGGTGCTCAACGGTGCTGGAGTTTTTCAACCTCATAAACACATACCAACATTCATTTTTATCTATAACCAGTGTTATTATATATACCAGTCTCAAATAAAATCCAGTTTCAAATCTAAGCCTCGCCAAAGTGCCAACATACGCCATTTTGCAAGAGTTTTTTCAGGGAATCATTCGAAGCATTGACTTAGCAGCAATCAATATGGGAAATGGTTCGACCGCCAAAGAGTAGCCAAAGAGAGTTATTTGAAAATTGGAATCCCTTAATACAGCCGATTTTTTTTTTAAATTATCAACTATAATGTGTTTTATTCATCGTTACTCCGATGTACTAAATGAGAAGATTTCAATTTTCTGAAATTTGGCGGAATTCCCCAATTTAAATCAATGTACTCAGTTGGCGAGAATTCTGAAGTTAGATCGCTTGAAATCCCTTCATAACTGCATTATTTCTTCACGGATCATTAAAATTTAACGCTGTATTCTAATAAAACCTTTGCACTTGTTTCCAAAAATCTATTTCCTTAAGCTCTGAATAAATTGCGCCAAGCCGAAAACTGTGCAAATCGCTAAAACTCACTTTCTCAAAATCAGCATTTGAACCATTTTATTTTTTCGCCAAACTAAAAAAATTTACACTATTAGCCTCGGAAATCTTCAATTCTTATTGTTTTGCGTATAAAGCATTTCATTCCTGCTCTGATTTCCCATGCACACGATATTATAATAAAAAATAAATAATCTTACAAATATAAACTAACAAAAAAAAAATCATTATTATTCTTTTATTTTTACTTTGAGAATTTAAAACATTTTATTCGGCAAAATCGCCACACATGGCAACCACGATCCTTATTTCACACTTTTTTCACTACAGTGGTTACAATTACGGAAAGCTTTTTGCGTGAAGAGCATAAAAAATCTCTTAAATTCCGGGAACGGGTGGACTTTCAAAGTTTTAAAGTGGACTGTGATTTATTCTATATTATTTTACATATCTGTGCTAAATTTCAGGCCGATAGGTCCATTTTTGTGGATTTGTATACGAATCAAATCCACAAACAAACAAACAAACAAACAAACAAACAAACAAACAGAATTTCATTTTTATTTATAAGATATATATATATAAAACTCGGCTATTCGAGCTTGTTAGGGGGGCCCCTGAACCCCCTATTCTTTTAATTTCATTATTGCCATATTAAAACGATATTAATCGAGTATGTCATTTTATCTTATCTTTCGTGTATTTTGCCTGGTCACCCTATGTTGAAATTTTTATGAATGTAACCAGGGACGTACCCAGAAAAAAATTTCGGGGAGGGTCCAAACGGTGAAAAAGGTAGGATTTTCCACGAAAAGACTTCATCATTATTACATTGTTTGCGAAAACTGAAATTTCGGGGAGAGTCCGGACCATCCCCCTGGGTACTGCCTTGATTGTAACCTATTTATAGAAAAATACATGGGGTGCCCATTCAAAGCTTACGGTATATTGTAACAATAGATTAAAGCTTTTGTGAAGTAATAGTATTTAAATATATGTAAAATTATGTCGCTATTTGGGGGGGGGCATATTTTTCGGACAATTTTCAATAAAGGGGGAGGGTGAGAGATAAAATGACATAGCCATTAATATATATATATATTAAACGTAAAGTACTATAGCTCATTTATAAAATCTCTGACTCTGAAATATTGAAATTAAACTGTTTATAAATGATTTTATGTTGGTTCTGAAATGTGTTACCACCTCTTTCATAAAAAAATCTTAAGCGACTGCAAATTTGTAAGAAAATTGCAGTTTATGAAAGCTGCACACAATTATGATCACTAATAATAGGCGCACATAATTTGCAAACGATTGACCAATGGATTTTGCTGTTTATTATCTTTCATTTATGTTGTTTTTTATCTTTTAAAATGTTAACCTTAAGGAATGTTTTTCTTTTGCGGTGTGGGGGTTGATGAATAAGCCCCCTACCCCAAATCCGACACTGGATCGTATTTTAATTATGACAGCATTACTGTAAATAGGCACTAATCCTGTACCGTGCCATTATATTGCAGTCACTATTAAGATACCAGGCTAGTGCTTTATTTATAATAATAGTTGGCACCCGGCCGATTCATTTTGGGCATTATAAACTTAATGGACCAGTGCCTTTATTGTGAGTAACGGCCGGCACATGCATTATGCCAGTAGAGTGCCGTTGCCTTCCCAGGCTTCTGGCAAAGTACTTCTCGGGCGACCACTTTTGGTACGATTCAGTTACTTTTTGCAGTGCCGGGCCGGTGCTGGACGTAAAGGCAGAAAGGCACTGCCAAGGTAATCCGCCAGCAGGTGTGTGTTTGCTGGGAAGCTTCTAACTCCCCCCTATAGGGGAGCTTTTGACCCCGTAGCCCCCTCTGTGGGTGCGCCTATGATGAAAACAACGTTTTGGGCCCTTATACCATTTTGGAAGAGAATTCAAAAAGCCCTAAAAATGGCTTTAGGCATTCATATTCAGTACATTCTAAAGCAAGAGCTTTATGGCTATCTCTATTTCCTTTTGTGATATCATGGCAAATTTGAAAACAACGCCGCTTGTCTCCGTTTTGATGCTAATTCCAAAATATCCTGAAAATGCTTGTAAGGCATTTAAGTTCACTAAATTGTTAAGCAAGAATTTTACGGCTATCTCTTTTTCTCTCTCACACATGTAAGAAAATGTGAAAGAACGCTAAGGAACTTTTGGCCCCTTACCCCATTTGGTTTCGAATTTAGAAAAAAAAGAAAAGAAAAGAAACTTGAAAAGGGTTTTTAGGTGTTTCTTTCAGTTACATTTTAAAGCAAAATGTAACTGACACTGTAAATATAACGAGAATTGTAGACTATCGAGAGAACTGTATAAAGAACGTTAAAGAAAGCTTTGGGCCCCTTATCCCTGTTTGGGGGAGAACTTCAAAAAACCCTTAAATTGATTTTCAGGTATTTCTATTAGTAATATTCTGAAGCAAGAATTTTATCGCCGTCTCTTTTCTCCCCTGAGATATAAAGGGAAAAGAGAAAAGAACGTTTTGGGCCGCCACCCCCGTCTGGGTTTGAATTTCTAAAAATCGCTTCTTAAATGACGCTTTGGGCACAAAAGCTAGCTCCTAAAATTTCATGTCTTTATCTCCGGTAGATTTGGCTGGGTGATGATCGTCACTCAGTCAGTCATTCATTCAGACAGGACATCTTCCTTTATATATAGACACTAGGGGCCAAGGCCCCCAGACTCGCTACGCTCGCTTTTCATATGAGGCATTCGGCCCCTAATCGGGCTTATTCATAAAAAAAAGACATAATTTCAACATTTCGGGTTACTCAGGAGAAAACCCGAAGATTGGATCAGATAGAATGTTACTGAGCTAAGCTACACATTGCTTAGTTCTTGCATCTTCATTGGTACATAAAAATTTAAACTTCACACTACAGTAGACCCCCTACCCCTCATAACACGGAAGATATTTTGTTATGGGAATCCGTGTTGTACGGGTCCTGAGCTATACTCCACCTGGAGTGCGGACTCCGCTTATAATCGCTGGAAAAATTATTTGTACTCCTCAGAAACACAATGATATTTAATGTTGCCATTCAAAGGTTATACTAATTAGGAGCTAAAGCGTAATTAAATAAGAACATATGTTTCAGCTGTATTTTTAATAATGTAAAACCTATTGGACACCTTGTGAATTTGCCACCCATGGCGATTTTTCATTATTTGGCGACTTGCGTACATGTAAAGTTAATAAAAGCTACGGAACAGATAGAATAGCCTGCCGCCAATGGCGACTTTTCATTATTTGGCGATTTACACATACTCACAACCTATATTTACTGTTCATTTAAGGTTACCGGAAAACTGTTATCCATACTTTCATTTACATAATCGTTTGCAGATTGGCGTACTTAACACCACGAATTATACCATCTCGTCGCGCTAGCAAATATCCAAAGTGTACTATAACTTCTATAATGGCATAGTTAACGCCAAATATTTCTACTGGTAGCAAATAATCCAGCTGGACGAGAACCGGCTTTAAAATAATCTGCATTTTAATTATTTTTCATTTTCAAGATTTTAGTTATTCTGTTTTGGAAAAACGAATAATCGCTAATTATAAACTCCTGTTGTTTAAGCGAACTTACTATTTGAAAATTGTCAACTTCGTGTAACACATTTTGAGTTACTTATTTCATGTAGTTTTTATTTTGGTGTAAATTGGCGTAATTCTAACTCATGTTTGTAAATTTCACGCGATTCTAGATACTTGGAAACGCTTTGTTGCAAAGGAATGAATGATTTTATGCCAAATCTGGCAACCATTCTGTTTATTTTTTCAGTTTTTTATTAATATCTTCTAAAATAATTCGATTTTCGAAATTTAGCTTAGCTCATCAGGTTCCTCGGAATTTTCGAATCTGTGGGCACCTTAGTTGAAACTTAAATCCCCACGGTTTAGGAGGAAATAGGCCAACAAGCTTTGACAGCGCCAGCGGCCTTTACTTTTTTTTAGAATAGAGAGATACCCAAATTAAATTTCATGCTGTTCTGGAAACTCGCGGAATCTTTTCGCAATCGACAGATTTCGTTTTGTGTACACAGCTATTCTCATGTCCATGCAAACGATTTATTAGTGAAAAAAAAAATGATAATAAACTGTGTAATCTGGAAAATCTCTTTTAAACGAATTTGAATCCCAATTGTATGACGTCATATTCACTTGAAAAGGGTAATTTTGTCACGCAAATGATTTACTTTTTTGACTCTCGGAAATAAAATGGTGCTGAAAATAGCGAAACATCGCTTAAAAAGGAGGGAACGGGTAGATTTTCAGATTTTTAAAGAAGCGCAGATTGTTTTCTATATTTTTATACATGATCATGAAAATTTTCAAGCGGATCGTGCAAACGGTGAAGAAGTTATTAGGCTTTTTGTGTTAACTTTGTAAATTTCACGCGATTCTAGATACTTGCAAACGCTTTGTTACAAAGGAATGAATGATTTTATGCCAAATCTGGCAACCATTCGGTTTATTTTTTCAGTTTTTTATTAATATCTTCTAAAATGATTCGATTTTCGAAATTTAAATCAGCTTAGCAGGTTCCCCGGAATTTTTCGAATCTGTGGGTACCTTAGTCGAAACCTAAATCCCTACGGTTTAGGAGGAGATAGGTCCAGAAGCTTTGACAGCGCCAGAGGCGGCGACAGCGGCCTTTACTTTTTTTTAGAATAGAGAGATAATTACTATTTTGTTTTGTAAATAAATATATTTCGTAAATATTTATTGTTAAAAAGCATATTAAAAATTAAATTAATATTCCTTATTTTATTGTTACGTGATATATTCTACTAGACTGAGGAGTGTTACTTTCATGTTAGTAAACAAGCAATGTTTAATGGCTTACTTATATAATTTTAGTTAATTTGATTTCATTTTGTTTTAATTTTCCGCTTCTCTTCAATGGCCATTTTTAATATAATACTTCCTAAAGCTGATGAATTACTGCTGAGTAAAATCGCTTCAAATTTTCTTTAAATTTGAAATGTTTGTTTCCCACAGTGATTTCTCATTGAACTTTTTGTATGTATGTATTTTTCATAGATTTTATTTCTGTATGCTGTATCTTAGAATGGTTCATCCTGCTGTTATCATTTTATTTTATTCTAATAATTATGATTGTTTTGAGAATAATGTAATATTTGTACACGTTTTCCATTTGAAAGAGTTCAAATCAATTAATAATTAACAGGAGATGATTTCTTCGCATGTATTGCGTTTTAACCTGTTGAAATTAAATTAGCATCTTAAAATAGAATCTGATTTACTTTAACGAAATAATTTGCACTAATGATTAATACTATAGCTTTTTACTATAACAAAAAGTTTTACATTTAAAATAATTTTCCCATAATATATATTAGTTTCTAGCATAGTTAATTCAAGCAAATTTGGTAAAATCATACAAGACGGTGCCCCTCATGTAAACACGGCGATAGCCGCTGGAGCTTGGCGATCGCCAAGTGCGAGCGCTACGGATCTTGGCGCCAAGCTCCAGCCATGGCGCCAAGCCACCCTGGCGACCGCCAAGCTTCAACGGCTATCGCCTTCTTGTGACGAATAAACACAACTATTTACCACTAAAATTTTTACAAAGAAACACAAATTCTAAGTAAATGACACTATATAAAACAGTCAAATCCACAACAAAACATTAGAAAAAGTAGATTAAACAAGCACTTACCTCACCTTTCCCACCTCATTTTTTAATGGAAGGACCGGGAACATCCATTACAACGATGAAATTCCCAAAGACGAAATTCCCCGAGACGCTCACTAACTTACGATAAAGGCACCGTAAAACGAAATCAAAAACACAAAGAAAATCCAACACAAACTTATTCCACTCAGAATCAAAGAACACCGAACTTCAATCTTCATGCAATTAACACTAAATGAAAATTCTATACTTCAAATGCACCGCGTTTAATTTTCAGAATTACCAGTCAAATTCTGATTTAAAAAAAAAAAAAAAACGGTTTTCCAGACCAACATGTGATAAAAAATCCAGACGATTTTCAAGTTTATGACGTCAGCTTACATATGTTCTCCAAGGGCGGAACCAGAAACTCTTTCGGAGGAGTGCGCAAATTGTGAATATTCATTTTATCTAGTGTAAAGCCTGCTAAATATTGGTCAAAGCCCCATTTATGTAGTGTAAAAACATTTTTCTTGGAGGGGGCGCGCGCCCCTCTGCGACACCCCCAAAAAAACATCAGTGGGTCCGGGCAACGCCTCAAGGGGGGCCCCCTCGAAAATATGCTAACGCGGGCCCCTCTGCGAGATCCAAAAAAAACATCAGTGGGTCCGGGCGGGCCCCTCTGCGAAACCCAAAAAATACATCAGTGGGTCCGGCCCCCGTCTCAAAAGGGCCCCCTCGAAAATATGCTAACGCGGGCCCCTCTGCGAGATCCAAAAAAAACATCAGTGGGTCCGGCCACCGCCTCAAAGGGCCCCCTCGAAAATATGCTAACGAGGGCCCCTCTGCGAGATCCAAAAAAAATCAGTGGGTCCGGCCACCGCCTCAAAAATATGATAACGCGGCCCCTCTGCGAGACCCAAAAAAAACATGAGTGTGCCCGGGCGGGCCCCTCTGCGAGACCCCAAAAAAAACATCAGTGTAGTCCGGGCGGGCCCCTCTGCGAGACACCCACAAAAAAACATCAGTGTATCCGGGCGGGCCCCTCTGCGAGACCCAAAAAAACATCAGTGGGTCCGGCCATCGCCTCAAGGGGGCCCCCTCGAAAATATGCTAACACGGGCCCCTCTGCGAGACCCCAAAAAAAACATCAGTGGGTCCGGCCACCGCATCAAGGGGGCACCCTCGAAAATATGCTAACGCGGGCCCCTCTGCGAGATCCAAAAAAAACATCAGTGGGTCCGGCCACCGCCTCAAAAGGGCCCCCTCGAAAATATACTAACGCGGGCCCCTCTGCGAGATCCAAAAAAATACATCAGTGGGTCCGGCCACCACCTTAAGTGGGCCCCTCGAAAATTTGCTAACGCGGCCCCTCTGCGAGACCCAAAAAAAACATCAGTGGGTCCGGCCACCACCTTAAGTGGGCCC
The DNA here is from genome assembly GCA_038373885.1 of Cheiracanthium punctorium. Classification (NCBI taxonomy): domain Eukaryota; kingdom Metazoa; phylum Arthropoda; class Arachnida; order Araneae; family Cheiracanthiidae; genus Cheiracanthium; species Cheiracanthium punctorium. Next base: position 7,081 of record JAWZYV010001010.1, on the reverse strand, counting down.
CTCGAAAATATGCTGACGCGGCCCCTCTGCGAGACCCAAAAAAAACATCAGTGGGTCCGGCCACCGCCTCAAAAGGGCCCCCTCGAAAATATGCTAACGCGGGCCCCTCTGCGAAATCCAAAAAAACATCAGTGGGTCCGGCCACTGCCTCAAAAGGGCCCCCTCGAAAATATGCTAACGCGGGCCCTCTGCGAGACCCCCAAAAAAAAAACATTAGTGCAAGTTGAAGCAAATTAGAATAGTAGACGAAACAGGAAAAAACGAAAAATAACAATAACGCATGCGCAAAACGCAAATTAACAGCTTAGTGACGTCAAATTCAGCAAGTGAATTCGTTACATTCATCTGCTTACGTCACACATACACAGTAGCTAGATTAAAAAACAACTACTACGCATGCCCGAAAGTGCAAGAAAATTCGCATCTTTAAATAGTTCTAAATTATCCAATTTACAATATTTGACGCATTATCATTCCTCCAAAAAAACTTCGCCAAGCTCTACACATTTCTTTATGGTTGCCAGTCAAACTACCATCGGCAGGGTACTTTACTAACGTTGAACATCGCTCACGATGTCGCCAGAACCAAGGGGCACCGGATACGGAACATAGGCCGCAAATTTATTACAAATCAAAAGGATACTACAATACAGCGTAACTTTTATACGCATAATTTAAATAAAGTCATTGTTTATCAAAATCGTACAGACGTGTCACTTCAAACTGGTTATTATGGATTTAAAACAGTGTACATATTTAAATACATCCAACAGAAACTTCATTTTTTTTAAAGTTTATTTGTGCATCGACCGATTGTACACCTACGCATTATGTGTTCTCTATTTCTACAACGCTAATCTTGGTATTACGTAAGCACACTTTCGCAGTTCCATAATCTCATTATGCGACAAAATCTTTTTCTCGGAATTGTTTAAATTTTACGCATGAAGAAGCTTTTAAAATCCTTTAACTCACCAAAGTATTCAAGTTGAAAATTTAAATCAGATTTTCTTAAAATAAACATGGAATACTCGTTGGATCAATGTAAACCTTTGGGGTATGAGTAAAACTCGCTTAATTCAACAAATATTATAAACTAGCTGCGTACCCGTTCTCCGCACGGTAGGGAACGAAACTTTTTCTTACATGTATAGTTCGAATTGATTCCAGTGATTTGGGATCTAAAAATAAGCAAAATGATTTGACTCTTGGCGTAAAGTTACTCATTAGTTATTTGTAAAGTTAGTATAAGTACTGACCTGAGACCATTGTTAATATTATGTCGCAAAAAACTATGTCGGTGTCATTCGCAATTAGAAAAGAAAAGCGTGACGGTTCGCAGTGAAAATTCCTAATATTCAAAATGTCTCATTTCTGCATCATACTCTTTTTCAGATTTAAGTTATGCCATTAATACCTTAGATACTACATGTATCTTAGATACTACATGTACTTAGATACTACATGTGGAGAACCGTTTTATTTTATAATTAAATAGTTGTGTACGCGCTCTTCGCAAGGCAAAAAGAGAACATTTTCGTAAAAAATGTGATCATAACTCTTGTGAGAAAACAGAATCTCCAAGAAAGTTCTGTTACAGTCTTTTTTGTTGAAACTACCGCGGGATATATTAGCGCGACGTAGACTTACTTACTACTTTGTTAGCAGTGATGTAAGACGGTTGTTAAAGAATGAATAGAAGGCGTAGTTTCACGAAATATTTATTAATGCGGTATTTTGTGCTTTGATCAATATTGCCTTAGCATATCTACTTACTATTACTTATACTATATTTTACTGATACCAATACAATATATTTTCGATTTGCAACCGTTAATGCTTAATTTAAAGATACGGTTTAGATACTTGCCACGAATGTATTCTTTTACTATTTGGTGATTCTTTGCAATTTACGCATTAGCATAAACGATAATCATTTCACTTTGTGGTTGCCACCAAAACAGCTCTCCATACATTTGTATGCTTAATTATAGTCAGATTGGCGTATTTAGCACCAGGACCCTAGTATCTCACGGGCAAATCGGGACTTTGCCCAGTGCCTCCGGCTCGAAATGGCCCCCAATTTCAAATGTTGTTCTGAAATATTCTTTTTCATAAACATATTTTATGAAAAATAAAACAAATTTCATAGATGGAGGCCAAATTCATTAATGCCTGGGGTCCCTGTTTGCCATAATCAGGCCCTGTTTAGCACCGCAAAATATTTCTTGCGATTCGAAAACGTGTCCCGTTTAAAACTCATTTGAAAATAATGCTGGATAATTCACTGGTGAAAAAACAGCATTCAATTCTTTTTCTGGCAACGTAAAATAAAATGTAGAATTATTTCATGCGTAGCGTATGTTTTGCGTGTGAATCCGTTATTATGATTGAGTTTCGAAAACGGTTTTAAACTCGTGACATCAAATTGGCGCACATTTCACATGTGAAATTCAGTTATTTTAAAGTTATTTTATTTATTTTTTTCAACTGGCAAATTTAATCATTGTTACTGTCTCCAAGACAACCATACCGCAAGATATCATACCGAAATGTTTAAGCTGCGGCGATTGAAATGGAAATCCTTCTTTACTTAAAAATTCGTAAAAAAAACTCCTAATTTATATTTTCCTCTGGTTTTTCTTTTAAAAGAGGGCGAATTGTATGCTCCGTCATTTGACGAAATATAAAAAAGTTATGACGGTTAGAATTTAAGATGCAGCAGTTTTAAAAATATTTTACGAAAGTCAAATTTAATTTTATTTGAAAAATTCCCAAAAATCTGCAAATTATGTTACACAGTCCGAACAAACAGTTTTTAAAAGAAAATTTTCTCCTCTATCCGATGATGTAAATTTCGTTTTACTGCGAGGTCAATTACCGGCGTTATTACGTATTAAGCGAGAATAATCGCTAAAAATCGAACAAAACATAAAATAAAACATTTTCTAATTTGAATTTAGAAAAAATCGCTCCGAGGCGTGTTAGGATCTGTCCTAGTGAAGCCTTATGCAAATTTCGGTGGGTCTGCGACCAACCGTCTCGGCGCAATGCGATCGTGAGAAACGCGCAAGAAGATAGATCAAAAACTTACAACCTACCTACCTACATACATAGCTACATACAATGTTTTTTATTATATGCTAGCTGCGTACCCGTTCTCCGAACGGTAGGAAAAGAACATTTTCCTTACACATATAATTAGAATTAAACCCATTGATCGGAATCTATAAAAGTAAAAAATTATTTAAATCGTGATGAAACGTTGACGTCATGAGTGCAAATCTGAGATGACTGCAACAGGATTGCACAAAAACTACGCCAGTGTCACTGGCGATCAAAAAAGAAGCAGCTTCTCTCGGATGACCTTGCCCAGGCTTTCTCTCGGTATCGTAGAACTGCTTCTATAAGTTGCACACGACGCAAGTCGTTCAATTGAACTCTCTACAAATCTGGAGACTATCCTGCTTCTAGTCTCCACGCATGGGATCTAGGTCAAGGGGTGGGTGTGTCCTCCGTGGGTGTCTTTCTAAGGGGTCTTAACCGGTATTTATGCTACGTTTTGGAGGAAACCAGCCATATATGTTTCCTAACATATGCATGTTGCTTGTACTGTTTTATTTTCCGAACGGAATACAGGAAAACTCCGAACGGTTAGGTCGGTGGACGCGACCAGTTTTGAACCAGAAACCTTCCGCCTCCCAGTTCAGAGCGCTATGAGCTCGGCCATTGGTCGGACTAAGTCATTGCTAGGGGAATATTATAAGAAATTGGGACGTTTGTTGTACACATGATTGTAATAATGTCATTCTCGTATTATTATTACTTATATCTCGTATCATTTGATTTATTTTTTATTTTCATTTCGTATTCCCGACTTTTCATACTCTCTTGATTTTTAGGTCTTTGTGCATGCTCATATTCAATTATCATTTCCCATTAACGTTACTGAATTAAGCAGTTCTCCCTATCGCCACTTCTACACCAAAGACGTCAATCTGCATTTTACTCGTTTCAAGAAAAACGCTTACAAAATTTCATTCCTTCAGTTTATACTGATTAATCAATTTTCTTGCAAACAAATCGGAATTAAGATATGAGTCTTTGACATAGTATACAGGATTTCTTAAAGACCTTGAAAATAAATTTAGTTAAAAATAACCTTTTATTTTACAGATACGCCAAGTTACAGATTCGCGTTATTGACGTGGTGGTTGTGGTAATATTCTAATAATTGTGTCATATCCAATACGTTTTCATTTTTCGAGTCAAGAGCTGTAGAAATGAGTGTTTTCACATAATTGTTAAATTTAACAGCTTGAGTGGCAACAACGGATTCCGTAACTACGGAAACTGTAGCAATTATTGAAACAGAGCATGAAATGAAACGTATTTATGCTTGCTAGAACTGCCATATTGGCGTAATTAATGCCTATAGTCGATGACAAATAGCCAAAATGAATCCTAAATTTAACTTCACAGTAAATGCAATAATTTATAGGCAATACCAGCTATATTTACCAGGCTTAAAAACATTCTCGTTCATCTCCAAAAACATTCATATTTATAAGGAATTCCTATTGTACTATACCCTGTTTGGCGAGATTTAAAAAAAAATTACCTATCCATATCCGCTCGTAACATTGGCTCATCTCAATTGTGCCATAGAATTAGCAGTACAAACGCAAAAAACACTCGCTGTTAAATGCGGAGTTACACCACATTTGAATATTTATCGCCAACTTTTCAAAGAAGGAATCCGCAAACGCCATTTTGCGAGATTTTTTTTTTCAGAGAATCATTCTAAGCACTGATTTAACAGCAATCAAAATGGAAAAGTCCTTATTCTTTTATGTATAAAAAAACATTGTATTCCTGCTCTAATCTCCCACGCAGACGATATTTTAATTAAAAAATAACCTAGCAAATAGTCTATACAGAAAAAAAAAGATTATTCTTTTACTTTTAATACAAGTCTCAATCATTTAATAAATTCGCCAAACATGGCAACCTCGATGCTTATTTCTCACTTTTTTGACTACAGGGGTTACAATCGCAGAATTACGGAGAGCAAAAATTAGCGTTTTTGACGGGGTTTTTTAGAATCAATATCTCCTAAACTAATTCGAATTTCGAAATTTAAATTAGCGGAAGACCTTCCTCGGAATTTTTACTTCCTTGTACGTAGTATAAGGAAGTAATGTGATCCCGAAAAATTTTGGGGGCCAAATTTCGACAAAAAAACCGATTTTGACTAATTCTAAATTTAATTAAAAAATTTTTTTTCGATGCATCTCATCGTAGGCTAGCATGCACGATCATATTAACGCGTCTGCAACTCATTTTGACCAGCGGCGAGTCTATTGTGGCCAGTTTTTCCATGCCGTCTGTACGTACGTACGTATGTATGTAACTCGCATATCTCAGAAACTATTGGTCGTAGAATGTTGAGATTTGATATTTAGGATTGTTCTATGATCTAGTTGTGCACCTCCCCTTTTGGTGTCAATCGAATGGATAGTTTATGTACAGGACCGCCCAAAAGATTCGAAATACATTACGCTCTATGGGCCGAAATTCATTAAACTCGCCTAACTCAAAAGCTATTAGGAATAGAATGTCGAAATTTTATATTTAGGATTGTTGCAACATCTAGTTGTGCAACTAACTCCCCTCTCGGTTCCATTCGACTGGATAGTTTATCTACAGAACCGCCCAAAAGATTCGAAATACATTACGCTCTATGGGCCGAAATTCATCAAAGTGTTTTTTAGAGGTATTGCGCTATTTCAAACGACTCAGAAGTGATATATGCTGTAAAGAGTTAGAAAATGAATTTCTCCATTAAAAAAAGTGTCTTTGTCATTCATAGTTCTGCTACAGGAACACTCAAAAGATTTCCAATACATTACGGTCAATGGCAATTTTTGGGGCATTCATCCATTTCAAGCACAATACCGTCCTACCATATAAGTTAGGTAATGGTCCGACCACGGTCACGTGCCTCCCTCAAGAACTATGCCAAAAGTCGCCAAGCTTGGCGACTTTTGGTGTACGTGTGTGCATATTTAACTTTCAAATCTCAAAAGCTTTTATGAAATTTCATATATAAGATTGCTGTAACATCTAGTTGTGCATCTCGATTTTTGGTTCCAATCTACTGGAGAGTTTATTTACAGGACCACCGAAAAGAATTTCAGTACTTTAATGTCTATGGACATCTTCAATATAATACAACTGTAGACAGTCATTGTTTAATACATGCCCAAAATCTCGCCGTCTGTCCTCGACCGTGGCGAGTTTTGGCGAAATATCGCCAAACTTGGCGATGGTCAGTCATTTGGTCCATGCCCAAAGTATCGCCATTTGTCATCGTTCTTGGCGAGTTTTGGCGAAATGTCGCCAAATTTGGCGATAATCTGTCATTGTTTGGTTCATGCTTAAAATCTCGCCAAATGTCGTCGACATTGACGAGTTTCGCCGAAATATCGCCAAATTTGGCGCCAAAAATTATTTCGTATTTTGTATAACTCTAAAACTTTAACCCGTAGAATTTTGAACTTTAGTATTTAGAACTATTGTAATATCTAACTGTTTTCAATATCTTTTTTGACAGCCATCGACTGAGAATTTATTTATAGGGTGAGCCAAATGACTTTAAATACATTGAGATGGATGCATTCAATTCATTGAAAGTCTGTGGTCAATGACTACTTTGGCTATCCCCAAAAATCTCGCAGACTATCTCAAGTTTGTCGGCTTTTGGTGAAATATCGCCAAATAAAGTGTCAGAAGGAAATCTTACAAATTGAACTCAGCTGGGCGATATCGAAATATTTGGCTAGAAATCGCTAAACCTTACTATTATTGATATTTTATCTCTTTCAAACAAATAAGTTTAGAGGAAGTGCGTAGAAAATATTTTTGATCTAATAGACGTGCAAGGAAGTCATGTGTTGGACACATCAGATTTTTCGAATCCGTGGACACCTCGATCGAAATTCTACTCCCAGCCGTTTCGGAGGAGATAATGTTACAGACAGACGCGCACAGATTTTAATAGTATAGAAGATAGCGGAAA
>JAWZYV010001009.1:0-75792 GCA_038373885.1 Cheiracanthium punctorium | reverse complement strand
GGTAAAATGATAGTTTTGTTTTGAAGGTGAATTTTTTTTTTTATATAGGGGCACTAAATCAGTGTTTGCACAAAGGCATCTAACACATTCGTGACGGTCCTATCTATGGATTCTACTATGATAGGATCAAGGAAAAAACGAGATACATGAAAAAATAGGGTTGACAGCAAATTACACTAAATTTGGTCTGAAGGTTGACATTAAAATGGAATGACCCTCCCCCTAATGAACACGCTTAATATACAAATAAACACATATCAGGGTTAGAAATAAGCGGTCGTTAGTCGTATTTTTCACCCAGAAATTTAAGTTTGACGACCATGAAATAATACCTGGTCATCATTTTTTACGCCTAACTTTAAAAAAAAAAAGAAATTCTTAGCAAAGCATACTGATCAACGGCAATCGCTATAACATACTTGACACATTCGGAATTTTACGAAAGGTTTATCACCAATCACCCTTCAAACCATATTACCTAGTCAGAATTACATGGAATAAGTCATTATTATCAGAAATCTCATTTATATAGGGTAATTTATCTGATTTTGAGACCCCAGGCTAGTGCCTCGCTTACCATTGTGATAGTCAGGCTCTGTTTTTGCCATAAATATAATGAAATGTTACATTTGTTTTTTTTTTGTTTGCTTGTTTCCTTTTTTTCCCCCTTTAAGGCTAGAGCTCAGTGCATTTTTAGCTTGGCGATGGCGCATGCCACATGACCTTGCACGTATGGATTGCACAGAGAGCCTGCATAGGATGCAGAATTTTATAAAAGAACAGTATTTTGCAGCTCCAATTTTTTTTTAAATATTGCAGTAATTTTATTATTATTAATTCGTTAGCAGCATTTAACATTCTACATATTTACTTTCCTACTTTCAGATGTATATATTTAGTAAACAAACTTTAATTAGTATTCGTACTTGGCTATTATGATTTGATATTTGAATGACTACACTACATAATTTTAAAATTACGCCCAAGTAGATCATTTTGGCAACTAAGATAAAATAGTTGGGTGCCATTGGCACCTCACTTTAATATCTTAATTTCTAACCCTGACACATATATGCAACAAGCTTGGGCTGTGTTTTTGACATGACAAGCATCAAAAACTGGTTTAAACTGTCAAAAACTAATCCATAAAAGAAAGAGAACAATATATAAACTTATGCAGTATATTTACATTTGGCATAACTAAATGTATAATTAAAATTGATTATATTAAAAAAATAACAATTATGCTAACACATACTAAGTATAAATGAAGGGAAAGATTGACTAAATGAAAAGACAATTTTGACCGCTAGTTAAAAGTTCAATAAGAGTATTCAAAAAGTAAGCCAAACAGTATGTCTGTTATATCCACTGCACAATTCATATCAAAACTTAAGATTTCTCAGCTAACATAATTAATTATGACGTTTACACGTTGACATAATGAAATATCGATATATATATTTTCGTTAAAAACAGGATTTTACTTAATAAAAAGTTGGCAAGGTAACGGGTAATAAATGTTTAGTATTTGAACGATACATATTAAAAATAGATAATAATAATTAAAAATAAATAAGATGATCAATGCAACAATTTGGTTAATACACTTGCAGTTTAAGTAATTTTTAATTCTTTTAAAATATAATATTTTAAACAGTGAATAAAATTACAACAGCATAAATAACTTTTATAATCAAAACAAAATCATTTCTTTCTCTCCACATCTTTAATTAAAAATTTGGTAAATCGCACTGTCCGAATAGGGAAACGTAAACACAAAGAGTGCATATAAGAACTTCCTGTTGGCGTGAAACCTTAAATACACCCCGCGATTCATTTTCTATTTTGGCAGACCAGGCAAATAAGACGGTTCCGAATGAGCCAATCACGAAGCGTACGGCCGGCTTATTTACATCTTTTGAAATCACGCCCATATCTGTGCAGTAAACCAAATTACGACTTCTGCACAAGCCGGCAGCAGAGCCCGAAGTACTCCGTTTCCGGCCGGCCGGCAGCGTAGACACGGCCTATTTATTATCGTTCAGTTGTGTGGTTGTTTACATTTGATTTTACTTAAAACGAATTTAACGTAAGCATTAAAATGTCGAAGCGATATTATCAATGTTACAAGGAAGAATATTCGGAGACATTCAAATTCATCCAAAAATCGAGATTAGGATCAAATCATGCATTCTGCACGTTTTGCCGAAGCGACATAAGCATTGCCCACGGAGGCAAACATGATATCATTTTATATTCTAATACTACAAAGCACAAAGATGCAGCCAAGGTAGTAGAATCAAATCTATCTGTGACGTCTTTTTTTGGAACCAGCGATTATTCTGTGATAAATGCGGAATGTTTATTCACATCGTTCTTGATTGAACACAACATACCTTTAAATTGCAGCGACCATGCAGGGATGTTATTTAAAAAAATGTTCCTGACAGCAAAATAGCCAAAAAATATGGCTGTGCACGCACAAAAAGCACAGCCATATTAAAGGAAATGTCGGCAAATAAATCGGAAGAGATCGTGACGACTTTAAAGAATACGCCCTTTTCTATATCAACTGATGGGAGTAACGATGTTGATACTAAGTTTTATCCAATAGTTGTGACTTTGGAACAGCTTTAGTATGGTCCCTTTTTGGCGATTTTTTGATTTGGCGACAAAATCTTGTCGCCAACCCAAGTTTGCCTTGCCGATGCCAATTGTAAACAATATGGCGGATCGGATGGCGCTGGTTCCGAGATAACGGATCGTCGCCGTTAATTTTGCTATGATTTATTTTAATGGCTTTTAAATATTTTTATGAAAAAAAATTAAACAGATAACAAGCTTACATGTACATATAGATTCGGTTTAATAAAATTTAATAACTTTTCTTTTTGTGTGAGGGGGGGCTGTGCCCCCCCTCAACCCCCCCCTTTCTCTTTTTAGTAGATTAAATTAAACAATACAAACAAATAATATTCTAAAGGCAATACCTCACAAAAATAACAAATAAAAAACATTTTAGCATTCTGACAAAAGACTACGTAAGCAAAATAAAGAACTAATTCAAATCATAACGAACAATGCTTATCTCATACCTTAATTAAAATCGCTAAATTGTTTCAATATTGAAATGATAAAATCAAAATATCAAATATTATATTAATAACGGAATTATTTGTTGCTCCTACCATTAACAAATAAACAAAGGTAATAATAACAAATAAAAACAAACAATGCTTATCACATACCTTGATTAAAATCTCTAAATTATTGCAATATGGAAATAATAAAATCAAAATATCTAAAATTATTTCACTGTATAAAATATTAATAACGTAATTATTTGTTGCTTCTACCCTTAACAAATAAACAATCGAGTACGCAAATATTAATCTGAAACGTACTATCAAAAGAAAGCTTATTCATACAAAACTGTATGTAAACAGTCAGTATGAACCTGAACAGCCGTTTTAAATTTCAAAAATAATTAAATAATAATAAAATTTAATGTTAAATAAAGCCATTAAAATAAAACCATAAAGCACATGGCAGATCAAGCATTCGAACGAACCTCCCGCGCTAAGAAATACACGGGGCTCAAAAAGTTCATGAAAGGAACAAACGCGATTGGCCGGAGCGGGGAGAAGAAGGAGCGATCCGTGACGTCACGCAGCTAGGGTTGCCATGTCAGCTCCTCCGCTCCGGAGCATCCGCCGGAGGGGTTACCATATTGGCGCGCTTATCGCCCCAAAAAAGTCGCCAAAAATAAATCGCGCCAAAGGGACCATACTAAAGCTGTACCGTGACTTTTTTCAATAAAACAATTCAGCAGGTTACATCAAACCTGTTGTGTGTACCATCCTTAGTAGGGGATGCTACAGGACAGAACACTGGAAAACTTTTGGTGGATAGTCTAGATTCAAAAAATATTCCTGTTTCAAATTGTATTGCATTCAGCTGCGACAATGCACCTGTTATGATTGGTCATAAATCGGGCGTAGCATCAGTTTTAAAACAGCAACATGAAAATATTGAAATTATAGGCTGCCTATGCCATCTCATAGATTTAGCTGCTTCAAAAAGCTCTGCATGTTTGCCACTTAATATTGATGAAGTTTTGATTGACATATATTATTATTTACAGAAGAGTTCAAAAAGAATAGATAGACTCAAGCTGCTACAGGAGTTTCATGAAACATTTATTAAAAAAGTCCTTAAACATGTTAGTACTCGTTGGCTGTCTGCTGGGAAGTGTTTAGACCGTAATATTCAGCAGTGGCAACCTCTGGTCACTTTTTTCAAAGAGGAAGCATTGAAAGTAACAGAAGTTACTCCTCTTTCATTTTTTACTATTCCCTCTATAAAAACAGCCCATGAAAGTGTTGATGAAATTCAAATTACTCAACCAGAAAGCAAGAAAACTGATCAAAAATTGAAGAGAAAATGCGAGACATCCAAACAACCTTCTACCTCGAAGAAGCAGAAAAATAGTAATGCCATAAGTCGTGAAGAAAGATTATTTTATTTTTTAACCACTGATGTTAATAAGGCTTACTGTTTGTTCCTGTCCTACATTATACCAGTGTTTGAAAAAGCTAATGTAAAGCTTCAGTCTGCAGAACCACACATTCATGTATTAAAATTGTTATTATTGAATTTATATAAAGAAGTGCTGTTTAAATTTGTAAAACCTAGTGCTATAAAATCACAGGACGACCCTTTAAAAATTCCATATCATGACAGAAGTAACCAAAAAGACGATGCAGATATTTTAATTGGAAATGCAGCAGTTGAAGAAGTTGAAAAACTTTGCCTAGCAGATAAAAATGCATTTTATGAAAATATTAGGAAATATTACACAGCAGCATGCGATTATATGCGTAATAAATTTCCTTTCAACTCGGAGTTGCTACAGCATGCAGAAGTTGCTCAACTATCCAACATTGAATATGCCTCATTTTCTAGTAAAAAATATTTTATTGAAAAATATTCTGTTTTAAGGAGTAGAACAACTGATGAAATGATTGATTCATTGCAAGTAGAATTCAGCAAACTTCAAGTTTTGGATATTGCTGAAAGCGTAAGCAGCAAAGAGCGTATTGATACACAGTGGTTTGCAGTAGGTGAATTGAAAAATTTCACTGGTGAACTTGAATTCAAGAACATTTCTGAGGTCATGTTAGCAATTTTGACTATTCCACACAGTAACTCAGAATGTGAGAGGATCTTCAGCCAATTAAAGAAAAACAAAACCGATTTCAGATCTACTATGTCAAATGACACTTTAGAGAACTTATTAGTATTAAAATCTTCACAAAATGCTAAATGCTATGAGCAGGTCTTCGATAATAATTTTCTAAAAAAAGCAAAATCTTGTTCAACAGCATTTGTTAATACAAAATAATAAAAATATATTTATTGATATAAATAAATAATTTCTTTGTTTATTTTCACATTTAAAAAAATCTGCATATTTATAGTGTATGTTATCTCTTCACTGAAAAAAGTGCGCTACTGCGCTATGTCGTGTTAGGACTACAGATTTTCCACCTTAGCAAATTGGCACCTATGCCATAGAAATCAACTTTAACAATAGCCAAAAACTCGCCAATTACAAAAACAGTCATTATGCCCTAAATATGGAAGCCCTACAGATTATAACCACAGATGGCGCTGTGAATATGACGCATGCGCAGATCGATCCTGGGTGGAACGCCCTGCTGAGGAAGAGAGCTGGCTATTTAGAACTAAGACCTGTGCTGAAGAAGGTGGTGGCTTCCACCGATAGTTTTTATATGTGTTCATAATAATATATGTTTTTACCTGTTTTTAAGTGATATTTTAATTTTTAATCTATCTTATATTCTATTTTTTTTTCTTTATTTCTTTAAGAATATAGTATATATGAAGTATGCTTCTTATTATCATGTACAGTGGCCTCTCACTTACACAACCTTCAAGGGACCATAGAAAAAATTTGTATAACTGAGAAAGTCGTATAAGTGAGAGACTGTCATATTATAGCAGTTTAAAATTGTATGTGCATTTTTTTTTCACCTATATTAAAAAACAAGTTTTGAATACTAAGCACATCTTTTAACAAAATTTGTAAAATACATTAAAAATGAAATAAAGTATTAAAAAAGTCCACTGTATACAAAGTAGTAGTTTACTATCACTATGTTTATTTTAAAGATTTACAGATGAGAATTTTTAAAGAATATGAAGTGGTATTAGTTTGTCTCTAGTGGGCGAAAAGAGAAAATATCTGTTTTTAAGTCTTTTAGAGCTTCTAAACTATTTTGGGAATAATCATTTTAATTAGCTATACAACAACTCTCACTCCATAGCTTTCATAATTAATAACACAGACATTTCGATGAGAAATTTTATTCATTATCAATTACACACTTTTACAGAAGTGACAAGATAAAGGTAATAAAATATGTACGATTTGTACTTGAGGGATTGTAAAATGAATGAATTAGGTGGGAAATGCAAAACAGGGTTCATACACCTCCTGGAAATCCTTAAAAACTCCTGGATTTCGATTTAAAACATTAAGGGCCCTGGAAAACTCCTGGATTTTACTAATTTTTCTGTAGACTCCTGAAATTTTAGTATTGACTCTTGGAAATATTGTTTATTTTAGTTTTCTTTCTAGAATTTAAAGTGCAAAAAAAAATTTTCATGTGCAATCTGCCAAAATTTTTTTTCGACTCGTGTTTCGTGTAATAATCCACCGCCATGTTTATTGGCGTTCCTGCCACAGACTTGGAGACAAGGATTGTAATCACTTCAGTGGTCTGAAAGCTTACCACAAAAAGTTCCAATGATGGTGCGATTCGTTGTAGACATTCGTCCCTGCTCTCCTCATATCCAATAATTTCGCTCCTGAACTATGCCTGTTGGCGTTCTCAAACTCTTTTATTGCTAAATCTCTTACGTCACCTCGAAAATATTTTGTGATTGATGTGTGAGCCGTATACTCTTATCTCTTCTTTGGTACATGGGGTACATATTTACAAAGCTCGCCATTTGCGGCGGTGTGTTGGAAATAATCTGTACGTGTGTGACATTAGTAAAATTTTAAACCATCCTGAGATTTTCGTCCTTTTCAATTTTCCTAAAGATGCCGGGGGAAAATGCATTTTCAATGATGCTTGGTTAGAAAAGGTGTTTATGTATACTCCTGGAAAAATTATATTTTCTCCTGGAAAACTCCTTAAAAACTCCTGAAATTCATACTGTGAAAAAGTGTGGGAACCCTGGTAAAATCACTTGAATCGTTTAAAATGTCATATAATTGAAAGAAGTTTAGATTCTTTTCCATAAGGCATGGATCAGACTAAGTGAAATCAAGTGAGAGATCATTGTAGTTTATTTTTACCTTACTTTAAATCATGTATTAAGTTTTTACAGTGTTATAAATATGAAGCAGTGAATCGAAAGAACTTTCGAAGTGTATATGTTTCTAACATTGTGTATCTCTTCCTTTTTGTAGTAGTGACTTTTTGTCCCCCTCCATATATCGAAACATGCCACATCTGAGGTAATATGCTACTAGCAATATTTCAAACATTGGAGCAGAAAAAATAATAATTCTCTTTCATATTTGAAATTTTGCTTGTTAATTAAAGCTGAAGTAAGATTTCCAAGTCACATATACTTTCACTAGTTACTCTTGCAATGATGACCTCCAGATGTGAGTGCTGATGAAAAGAAACAGGTTTTATCAAAATATACATATTATTGGTATAATTTACTTAATATTATTTTTTTTAAAGTAATTCATTTAAACTGTATGAACTTTTTCAGTACTTGTGGGCTATAACAACCACCAGCCTTGTCAATAGTAGGAGGCTGTGTACGAAGAATATCATACTTAAAAGGGAGGGGCCATTTCACAGTTTCATCATAGTGAAGATTATGTTCAAAATCTTATTTTTAAAAAATCTCTGAAGAAAATATCAATTTAAGATTTAGATACACTTTTTCTCATTTAACTTACACAATTTTATTTTATTTTGCAGGAAAAACCTTGCCATAAATGAATGATGTAGATGTAGTCAGAAATAAATGCTGTATTTTGAAAACATGCAGTGGCAAAATATCAGGTACATTCAAATATTAGTGTCTAGTGATATTATGCAATATTTTTCATATAAGAGCTCGCCCCCCTCCCAAGAATTTGATATACCATCCAAAAGTCAAGTGCAAAATGAGGTGTTACAAATGATTCTATTTTTTGTTAGATTTATAAAACGTATTACAAGAAGTTCAATAAAAGTAGAATGCTGACAAAAAAGAAGGTTGAATTTCAATGGGACAGTACTGATGTTGACAGTTAAATTGTGCCTTTAAAAAAAGCATATTTTCATAGAAATGCAGCTGTGGATAATAATCATGCTATTAGTTAAAAATGCAGGGAGATCATCATATTCAGGTTTTAATTATGGTAAATATGACTTCAGACAGTTGTATAAGACTGTTGTATCATATATAGTTTTGATTTTTATGAGTTCCTTATTAAGGAAAAGAAGAAAAAAGGGGCTTTTGGCTAACATTTTGGTTTGTTACATATTTTGTTTCTGTGAAAGACTTTTTTTATTAACTAGCAACTCTGAAAGAACAACTATCAACCATTTTTGTGCACCTTTGTCAACTCTTTTTTTTTTTTTTTTTTTTCCCACACATTCGGCAACTGCAAGATTAATTTATAAAAATAGATTTCAGATAATCTTCCACCTCTTGCGTCAAGAATCTCCATTTTTTCAGCCAAAAATTTTCTTTTTCCTGACTTAACTATTAAAGAAAAATCTCCTTACTTTGAAATGAAGGGGAGTAATACCATAAGCGAGGGCAGGATGAGTTGGCGACTTTTTGTTCTCGCCAAGCAAAACATAACCATACATAGTTACATAGGGAACAAAATACCCAAAACACTTATCTAAACAACTTATTAAAACATATACATATTTCAAATGCAATATAAAATAAAATAAACACAAACTAAACACTATGCACATCTATATTAACTAAACGCACAAAACTTACACAACTAAAATGAGATAGAATTAAAACTCATGAGAAACAACTCAAAATTCCTTATCTATTGGTTCACATTAATTTTTAAAATGTACGTTAATTTAGCATACAAAAATGTACAATAGCAATCCCATGTATCGAAAAAAGTCTTTCAAGTTTCTTATAACCGTAAAAATTTCCACCTATCCTTCCCGATTCAAAAAATTACACAAAATACTAAAACCTTTTTATAAATACGCAACCATGAAACAATAAAAATTCTCAACATCCAACCAATATACACTACAGCAAGAAATAAACATTTAAAGAAACAAAAGCACATACCTCAAATTTTTCACTAAATTCCTTGTTTAATGATAGACACACATTTTTCTTTGTTAACAACAAACCTTTATCACAAAATAAATCCATTAAATACCATTCAAATAAACAAATTTCATCCTATCTTTTGCTTTATTCATTACAAGAATTTTATCTTTATTTATACCAATATTCACTCTGTGGACGATACACATCATAAAATAAAACGAATTCACGTGAGCTCTACAATCCTTTCCTACATTTAATATAAAAATAACCATAAATTTTATTTCCTAAAAAAAACCTTCCAAATATTGCAAACAGCATTGCACAACAAGCAAGATGCTAAATTGCCGGTTGTGCCATGTTTAAAACAGATCGGTTGAGTTAAATTCTTTCAACCAAACTTATAATTCCTTCAAAATCAACTGGTTACCAGTTAATTTCTTAGACCAATCACATAATTTCTCATGACATCATGAAACAACAACAGAACTCTGCACAAGGGTTGCTAAATACCTCTTCTCAATTAGGAACACTGCCAAGCTTGTTTACTTATCATAAGCTTTGGCGACGTATCTGGCTAGGCGACCTGCCCCCGCTTATGCTTTATTCCCAAATGAAGGTTTTTCAGTTTTTCTTGACTGCTGCCAGCTCTGTATATGTGAAACCAAAACCTCCCAGCATTCCAGACTAATAGTATACCTATTATCCACACTCTTATTTCCATGAAAACATGCAAAAGGTTTTTTTTTTTTCTTTTCTGGTGCATAAACTGTCTACTGTATTACTGCTGAATTAAAATGTCAATTAGTTTTGTCGCACTCTATAATATTTATTAACCTTATCTGTGTTAGAACTTTGTAAAACTATCAGATATTGATAGATACTTGAAAATATATAAAGGATATTAAAATGTAAATATCCTATATAATATAAATTTAATGGTAGAACATCCTGCAATTGAACCCAGACTGTGATGGCGAGCTAGGCTTCCTTAGCCATTGGCCTTCTGGTATAAAAGTTTATGCTCTGGCCAGATGATTAGGGAGAAATAAGGAACCCCAGCTCTTTTTTCCACGGCAAAACTTAGTCCTAATTTTCCAAAATTTAATATATTAAAATGGGTATTAAATTTTTGAACTTTATGTTATTAAATAGTTTTTTTTATCTTTTAATTCAAAAGAATTTCTATAATTCCTGAAATATTTATCTGTATAAGATAGTCCGACTTATTTTCCATAAACTCTTACAAGGTGATTATGTTTGTTTTTTAAGACAAATGTGCACGAGATTTATCTGTCTTAAAGAGTTGTATGGCTTGGGTGACTTTTTATAGGGGGTTCTAATGTGTAATCTCATTACATCTGGAGGAAACTACTCAGAATTCCAGACCATTAAATCAACAGTTTTGATTTTTTTTTTTTTTTTTTAATATAACAAAACAAGTCTTTAAGTAGAAAAAAATTTCCAGCTTGTTCCTCTAATTCTAATTTATTTTTTACATTATTCATTTTACAAACACACAGTGTAAAATGATCTTTTAATGAAATTTTTCCAATAAAGATGCATTAAAATTTAAGCTACATTAATGTTTTTATAACTTTGCTTGTTCTGTTTAGTTTTTCATCATACAAATCTATTGTATGCTCCTTGCTGACAAATATTCTATAAAAAATACTTAGGACTTTAATATATGTTTTGGAATTTAAGAAGTTTTATTAATTTTTTATTTAAGTTTATTTAACTATTTTCGCTATCAAATATATCTACCATATTCCTTTACTTCTTAGTCTTTATGAATTCCCTTATATATATTTAATGAATTGCTGCATTTCTGGTTCAAAAATACTTATAAAAATAGGTAAAGAATAAGCAATCGGAGGTGTTCAAAAAGACTTTCAGCTATATTAGATGCCGACATTAAAGTTATTTAACCTTAGAATGCTGCCCATGTTTCATCTAAACAAAATGCATAAGGGTGAAACGCAGAAAACATTGTCTTAAAAAAATTAAAATTTTATGATTCAGTTTTTACCAGTTTCTGAAATCATTATTTTCACAGACGTGCAGTCTTAGAATTTTGGTCTGAATCTTGGGCTTTTTAATAGTTTATTCAGAAATTGATATTTTCTCATGTTTAAAATATTCATTATTTGTCTAGAATTACGCTGGAAATTTGTAAGCTCTGTCATATTATTATGATTACAAGGTTCCCACACGCCTTAGAAAGACCTTAAAAATGCCACATTAAAAAAATAATAATAAGGCACCCTTTAAAAGGCCTTATTTTTACCATGAAAGTCTTAAAAAGTCTTAAAAGCCTTAAATTATCATTTCATCTTCACTTTTCTTGTGATTTTTGCAGAATTTTTTTTCTTTTCATATGAGCTAGGGGCAGTGGCATAGCCAGAAAATATTCATGGGGAGGGGGGGGGGTTACGACTACTGCAACTCACATATATGCATACATGTGTGAGATAAGGGGGTGAAGAATATACATTTTGTATGGCAAAATATTCCTCATGGGGTGGGTTACGACCCCCTTACCTGGCTAGGGGAGGTGGGGGGGGCAAACGTATAGGAAGTTGGCTACTTTCTACATGCTTCTTCCTGTAAAAGGGCCAGGGGGAGATTTCTTTTTCTGTGCTGTGCTTCTTCCTTCTATGATTCTTCTACCTTTTACCATAGTTGGGGAGGGAGAGAAAATATTATCAGAGACAAGAAAAGGGGGAGGGAAAAGGAGAGATATGAGATATATACATAACATAATTATACAGTATGGGACCTTTTATCCGGCAACCTCGGGACCGACCTCATTCCGGTTTATGGAATTTGCCGGTTTTCGGGTCGCTGCCGAAAAATTAACCCTTTGTGCACAGTACAATTAAAAAAGAACCGGTCTTTAAGTACAAGTAGCTTTTATGATAATTACTGCATATAATTATGTAAATAGTAAGGCATTCATAATAGATTTTAAAATAAAAATAATTAAATTTATCAAAACTTACTGTAAAATAAAACTTTAATGCTGCGAATTGCGGTATCCAGGTATTCTGTCAGATATGCAGAAACATCCTTACGGGAGAGAACCATGGTCGCCGCTACGCACGCTCGCCTCCGCATATGGATTACAAAGACGGCTTATAGCTTACGTGATGGCCAAAAACAATATACCTCGCTCGCTCCCTTGATAACATCATTGTGATGACAATTAAAATCATTTGCAGCCCTTTTAAAATATGGTTAAATATTGAAGAAAAAATACTAACTGAAAAAATATGCGTATAACTAGTGAAATCTCTGTCGGAAGTATTGGCTTCCGTAATTGGAGCTCCCCATAAAGCAGCTCGAATTTTCAGCTTTAATTACGAAAATACGTTGAGAAAATGCCCACTATTACGAAACAAAATTAAAAAAACGAGACCGTACAATTAGATCATATACAATATTGAGAGGAGAAAAGCTAACATTTAAACATTTATTTTTTATTTTGTTTGAACATTTCATTAATCTTTAGCTGTTTCAATGTTCCTCACAAAAATATCGAGACAATCTGAGGGAGGCCGAAATAGAGAAGTAACCCGCCTGCTTTCTCCCTAACACACGCAGCTGTAACGTAACCCATAACAGGAAAAGGAAAAACTGTTTAAATAAAAGGACACAGGGACACAATTTAAATAAGTAAAAGCTCGACTATCCAGAAAGCACGGGGAAATGCCGGATAAGTGAAAATTCCGGATAGTTAAGTGTAAAAAAAAAAAAAAAAAAAAATGTTTGTGGACAAAGCTGTTAAGGAGGGGGGAGGGGAATCTAATCCAGCGCCGTAACCAGGATGAAATGTTAGGTAGGGCTTAGAATCTATTTTGAGCGGGCTGGCCAAATATAAGTATTAGTAATCGAGGGGATGGGGAAGAGACTGTTTTTCTGTTTGCATATTTTTTCTAGGGTATGTGCTTCACAAAACACAGTATTTTAAAAATATTTAACCTTCATTGTGTTAATAACTTTTTACTGGATATCAGTTAGAGTAATGTTTTGTGCAAGAATATAAGGTGTAGTTACTAGTTAATTGTACCTTTTGTAGTCCATTAAATGCTACCCAGTTAAAGAAAATCAGTAAAATAAATTTAAATATCAAACTTTGGAACTTAAAATTTACTGAAAAATACATTTATTTTTCATTTTAAATATCTAAATAAAGCAAAATATAAATATTATACAAGGTGATCAGTTTAAAAGAGTACCCGTTGATTTTTCTTTTTACCCTTTAATCTGAAGGATGTGTCAACTATTCTAACATGAAAGTATAATTGTTACAACCTTGTTTAAGTGTTTACGTGTAGGGACCCTTTCCAACACTGTTGGACTGTTACAACTTTATGTGCGAGGTAAAATGAAAATGGAGACATATCATGTCACTAAATCTTGTGATTTTATTTTTTGGAAAACAATTTAATTCAATTTTTTTTACATTATCATTCCTTACAGCAAATGTTAAAAATGTTTGCCACCATTTTGAATGCAAACATGATCATGTCGAAAGTTTACACGGAACCAAGACCAGCAAAATAATTAACCGTATTAATAGAAATCTAACCATTGTGATGAGAACCCCTCCCCCAAATGAGGGATATTTTTAATGATGTGAAATTTAAAGATCGTTAAAAACCATTCGTTTCTAAACTTTCGTATTGATCAGTAAATTTACAAAAATGTTTGAAAATCTTAGGGAGGGCTGAAAGCCTGTTAGGTAGGGCTCAGCCCCCATAGCCCCCCCTCTGGTTACGGCCCTGCTAATCGGAAATGTTTTGGAATGTTAATCAATGCATGTTGAAAAACACTCATAAATAAAAATAGATCGGTACACACGTGCATACTGATCTATTTTTAATTGTGTGTTTTTAACAAAGTTTTAAATATTATTTATGATAATATTCATTTATGTTGCAGTGTTACAAAGCAATAATACCATTGCATTGTTGGGGAGAAAAATAATAGTAAATTAAAAATGAAACCACTTTTCGATTTCTAACGGGTAATTTCTTTAAACTAAGAGAATGATTAATGAAATAAATACAAACAGTAATGTTTTCTCTGTCCCCCCCTCCTTCCCTCCAAGGGCGGCTCCAGGCTGAATTTTCGGAGGGGGCCATTGAACTCTTTAGATAGTCTATAAATTGTTTAAAATGCCAATTGAACATGAGGAATCGTAAAGTATACGAATCTAAAGTTCAAAAACAAAAAGTTCGGAGGGGGCTATGGCCCCTATGGCCCCCTCGCTGGAGCCGCCCTTGCTTCCCTCTCGAGCTTCTCTTCAGAGATAACACTGTTGAATCATCGGAATGCAGATGGGCAAAATAAGTAGGTCAGGACTCACTAGCTATAAATATGTAATCAGCACTTTTTCTGTTTTGGCTATCGGTACGGAGCTGATTTTTCTCCGTGCTCGCCGGCACAGCTGTAAATTGTTTTGTTTTTGTAACGTGTGTCCGTCATATTTGTTTTGTGAGCATTTTTGTCTGTTTATTTTGTTTTATACTACCACGATTCGTGGAATTATTGATAACCTCCAGCGTCTAGCAGTTAGAAATTTGCATCCTCTTTCCCTGTTCTAAGTTTGGACAGCTGTGATTCACAGTAGGAATTAGTCATTGGAGAAGACCTCCCCCCAAGGAGGGGGGGGTGTGGAGCCGAAATTTTCCGGTTACTTGAATGCCGAATAGTCGAGATTTTACGTAGTGGAAAAAAAAAAAATATGGTATCTAGATCAGTGAGCCTTAAAAAAAAAAAAAAAAAATGAAATTGGGGAAAGTGCCGGTTTTTGGAACTTTCCGGTTTTCGGAATTCCGGATAAAGGGTCCAATACTGATTAAAGCACAATGATTGTTTTAAACTCAAATACACTTTTAACCCTTTAAAGGATGTATTATCTCAAGAAAACAGTCATAAAACTACTCATTTTTTGTTCAAGAAAATTGTATAAAAATAACTTTATGCACAATATGTGCATTCATTTTAAGGTTGTAGACTTTTGATATTAAAAAATTTACGTGCATAAGAATTGAAATGCGCTAATCTTTCTGGTGCATAACTTTTGATCTCTCCAGCTCAGAAATATTATGGGAGCGAGAAGGAAGGGGTTAATACTTTAAAAAACATGAAATGAAGTATTATTAAGAAGATGTGCAAGATCATTACATTGGAACTTATCTTCAATTATTGGCTGTGAATTTTTTTAAAATAGCCTTAAAAGGGCCTTATTTTTTATATCAAGAAATGAGTGGGAACCCTGAATTACTTTTCATTATGAATTTGGATACTATTTTAAGTGGTTATAATTTATCTTCATGTAATTTCTAGTTGTGAATACTTTCTCATATGTATTTTGACTGCTGTTTTATATTTTTAACAAATTTTCAAGTATACTTAGATTAGACTACTCAAATAATGGGATAATGATACTTTCATATGGACATGCATGTTATTAAAGAAGGTAAAACATATACCGTACTTACCCGTGTATAAGTCGAGAAATTTTGGACAAAAAAAAAAAAGCCTTTAAAGTAAGGGGTCAACTTATACAAAGGTCCCTAATTTTTATTTAATTAATTTATTTTTTAATCAGTCAAAAAAGCCCTTTCAAAAAACAATTATCCTCTTCCTGCATTCCATAACACAATGATGTCGTTTAAGGTTATTTCCATACCAGGAAAAATGTAGTGATACAAAGATTGAAAACATGCATCATGTTGCTATTGATGTGGGATTGTGGCTAATTAGCTACAAGTGTGCTCTAGGCCGAAGGGTTGGGTGCCCTCGTAGAGGTCTTTCTAAGGGATCCTAACCCAATATGTGTATCATGATGAGCCGATGACGACGAAGGAATTTTGTGGATTGTTTGACGAGTCCGATACTGAATCGGATCTTGAATCAGTTTAACTTTGTATATTAGTACTTTACCATTTCATACTATCAGTAGCGTCATATTATTATTATTCATTATTATCAGTTTAATTTTGTATATTATTATCTTTATTATTGTATATTTAGTACTTCCTTTTCTTTTTCCAGATGATTCCGAATAAATATCTTTTTAAAAAATCAAAGTTTCTTATGGGGAAAGTGGTGGGTCGACTTATACGCGGGATCGACGTATACGTGGGTAAATACGGTATGTATGTTTTTATTGTGTGTGCATTTTATCTGAAAATATATGCATAAGAAATATCAGGCTTTTTGACTTAAAAAAGCAGATCTGAAGCTTTTTGATTTTGAAAACTTGGCATGTCTGTTTTCGTATCTGTGTAAATATACACATTATGTCTAGTACAGAATAAATCAATTTGCGGGCTAAATAAAAATACGGGCTTTCAAAAATAACTGATCTCAAAATTGTAACCATATATATATATAAGAAATGGTGCAAAATGTGTATAAATAAAGAAGCCCAATATTCTATTTATGAACTGAAACATTATTTTGAGCGGCACAATAAAACAGACTTAGAGACAATGGATATGGTGTTACATTTGAAAAATGTATAGAATCATTTCATGTGACAAATCAAAGGCAGACTACTTCGGATAATTTTCTTCATTCTAGATAATTAATAAAAGGTATGTTGATACATTCAATCCCTTTTTCCAGCTCCTTTGCTTTCCTTTGAATAAATACAGTTTACTTTGATGGAAAATTACTAATTCCATGTGTTTTCCTTAAAAATAAATATATTCATAGCATTAGCTTGAAGAGATTAAATTTTAAATTCCCCTTTTTATTTATTGAATTTTAACGAGCGATAGTACTCGCTATGACTATTGTGAATAAAGTTAAGGTAATAAGTTCAAAAGAAATAATAGCGTTTACCGTAAAATTACGGGAGACTGAAATTTATAGCTTTAGATGAATTAAATAATATTAAACTTGACACTTTACTGCTGGAAGGTTATTTGAGCATTTGCTAGAAATTACGGGGAGAGGGTGGCTTTTGCCAACAATGCCCTCTAGCTATTTGTGAAAAATAAGGCTTCCTATTACATGGCTTCATGCCGGGCAAAATTTACTTTTTTTTTTTATTAAATTAGAAGAACGGCAACTCGCCATGTTTTAAACACATTACATAATACACTTGAATATTTGAAAAATACAATATATGCAATACAAAAAAAAACCTTTTTTTTTTCAAATGCATAATTATTACATTAAAGTCCATTATATTCAACATTCAATTCTTATATAGAGCAATGTAACATTATCAAAAGTTGGCATAAGTGCCTTAATACAAACACGCATTCCATTCGTCCATCCACATGCAAGGGCCCTTGACTTCACACAAATCATTCACAACAAAGCAGAAATGCATATTTCTTATTTTACCTTTTACTCTTGATAAAGTATATACCACTCGGGTATCTTATATGTAAAAACACAATGCAATTTTTTTTTTTTCACAACTTTTATACGATTCTTTAAATTCATACACCATATAATTAAACTCTTGAAATCCAGTTCATTATATGTACAGACACATTTGCAAATACTAGAAATATTAATACGTTACGTTCAACTTCATGCTTTAAATTCCTATTAAATATACACATATATATACGTTTAAACATATTTAAGTATAAACACATTGCAATTAAATTTTTCAAGAGAATTAAATTCATACTAATGCATATACAAGTTTCAATATATACACAAATTCATCATTTTACGATCATAATATTCACTTCAAATACTAATTTCACACCCTTTACATATATATATTTTTTTCTTATCATAAACACCGCGCCTGAGAAAATTGAAACAAAAAGAACAAATTCCCTTCTACTATCAGGAACTTGGTTGTGACGTTAAGGGAAAGGAAAAAAATAGAGAATACTTATCTATACAAATACTAATATAGTCCAAAAGATAGGCTCTAAAACAATGTGCTAAGCATTAGGGAAAAAATCATCATTTGCATTTTTTTTTCTTCATATATCACACTCAAGAACTTTCCTTAAAGTTAAACTACCTCCCAAAGGAGATTTTTCATTTGCAAATATACTGTCTCTAAATTTAGATAAACTAAACTTTGTGAGTGGTTTTGTAAATGCACCTGCCAAATTATCAGCACTTTTAATGTATTTAATATCGAATGTGTCTTTGTAAACTATGACGAAAAACATTTTGATATCAATATGCTTACTTCTATAATTTTCTATAGAGGACTTAACAAAGTCGACGGTTACCCTGTTATCTACGAGAAGTAAAGAGTGGTTCTTTTTGTCTGAAATTAATTTTTGACTAATGCATTCATTTAAGATGTGATCGAACCACTGAAGCTCTTTAAATGCTTCTGTCAATGCAACGAACTCAGCCTCCATAGTACTAAGGCTTACGCATTTTTCTTTAAAGGTGCGCCAAGCTATTGCAGATTTGTCTAACAATATCAATTGTCCCCCCATGGAAGTACGATCGTCCCTGTTTGATGCAAAATCGGCATCGGTGTAGGTGACTATTTGTAAATTAGTATAAGTTAATTTAAGTTTTAAATGTCTGGTGCAATTTACGTAACCAAGTAATTTGATTAAACCATCCCAGTGTATTATTCTGGGGTTACTCTAAAACTGGCTAAAGATGTTAACCGCATAGCTTGTATCGAGACGCGTCCGATTTGCAATAAAGGATAAACATCCTAACAAGCTACGGTAGGGATACGGTTGCATCTCTTGTATTTCGTCGTTTGTCTGAGGGCATTGAACCTTAGAGTAAATTGTGCCTTTGGAGATCGGGAGTGATGTTATAGGAGTTTTGTACTGTCTAAACCTTTTAGAAATTTCTTCAATATAAAGAGTTTGACTGATACAAATATCGTCGATTTGTTCAAAATCAACTCCAAACAACTTACGGGTTTTGCCCAAACTTTTCAAGTCGAAATTCTTAGTTATAAGATTTACGCATCGTTCTATAGTTTTAGTGGTCTTCCCAAACACTACTATATCGTCAACATACACTAATAAAACAATTTCATTTTTAAAAACATATACACAATTACACCAGTCACATTTTTTAAAACCTATTTCATTTAAGACTTTGTTTAACTCTGTGTACCACACTCTACCACTTTGATGTAAACCGTAAAGTGCCTTGTCTAACTTGCACACTAAGTATTCTTTACCTAGCTCTACAAAACCCGGGGGTTGTGTCATGTAGACTGTATGGGTCAATGGGGCATACAAATATGCCCATTTTATATCATACTGGAAATGTAACCATTTTTTATATGAAACTAGCAATGAAAAGAAAAAGCGAATTATACTAAAATTGACTACGGATGAAAAGGTCTCGTCATAAGACTCTCCTTTTATTTGTTTGTAGCCTTGTGCTACTAATCTAGCTTTGTATCACACGATTTTTCCTTTTGCATCGCATTTTACTGTGTAGACACTTCTACACCCCATAGGAGTAATTTGACTAGGTGCTTCAGTTTAGTGCTACACTTTGCGTTCTTTTATCATTTTAATCTCTTCCTCCATGGCAATTTGCCAAAAGTCCTTTTGAGGAGATTTTAATGATTGTTTATAGGCTCGTGGCACAACAATTTCTTCTAGTCATATATTCATACTGCTAGCACTGGAGGTTGAACTACCGTTTTGACCCGCTACGAGTCCCTCATACAGATTAGAACCTTTAAAACAAAAAATATTTGGTTCAAAAGATATATTATTCTTTTAACAGTATTTTTCAGTATCATTTAGTGACCTTATTCTTTCTTTTTCCCCTTCCTCATAATAGTAGATGTCGACTCTACTACCATCGGGCCTAGGTACCGGCTTTCTAAGCCATCGTACTTCCCTCAGCGGCATATCGACACAACCTTCCCTCTCTCTTGTGTGGAGTTCGTCTGAATGTCCTGGGGAGTTTGAATTATTTGAACTATTTTCAAAAGCATCACTATTGGGGGATTCTGTATAATAAAAATTCTGGCCCATTACTGCTCCACTGTCATTTCTGTTTTACATTGTAAGGTACATTTTCATCAAAAGCAACATGAATGGTTTCCAAAATTTTATCAGAGTCAGGCATCCAAATTCTGTAGCCTTTTGTGTTGAAAGCGTATCCTGTCATCACCCCTTTACGATCAAACTTTGATCTACGTGACTTAGGAACACCTATATATGCCGTAGCTCCGAAGGGTCTTAAGTGTATCACTGAAGGCTTACAGCCACAATACAACTCAAAGGTGGTTTTCAATTGATTTCGGCGACATAAGCGATTTTTGGTGTATGCAAAGTACAGCATTGCCTCAGGCCAAAAACTTTTATGCAAATTACTTTCCGCCAAGAGTGTACGTGCCGCATCAATTACTGTGCGATTATATCTCTCCTATACCTCATTTTCTTCGGGAGTATATGTATTTGTTAATTCGTGTTTAATGCCCTTCTCAGTACAGAAATTTTTAAAACTTGTGTTTACAAATTCAGTCCCATTATCTGTATGTATAGCTTTTAGCTCTCTGCCTAGAAATCTTTCAGCTCTTAAAATATGATTCTTAAAAATATTAAAGACGTTTTGTGTGTCTTTAATTGGGTAAACTGACACTTTACGCGAGTAATCATCTGTAATAGTTAAAAAGTATTTTTCTCCTCTCCTCCCTGTAGTTTGTGTAGGACCCCAAGTGTCCATGTGAATTAATTCTAGCGGATGTCGTGATCTGATCTCTTGTGTAGGTTTAAACAAAACTCTACTTTGCTTATTCAATCTGCATGGCTCACAAATAATTCTGTTATATTTAAGTGTTGGGAGTCCTATTGCACTTTTACTTTTAGCAGTGCGATTAATAGCGTCAACGTTAATGTGGCCTAACCTCCTATGCCAAAGCATAGTTTGGTCTGACATTTTGTTACTTTCAGTAGACGAGATGGAAAATCCGACAGATTTAGGGTTTTTATTTGGAATTTTTGGATGTGGGCAGTAAACTCCGTTTTCCAAAAATGCAGAAAAAAGGTACTGCTTACCTTGGTAGAATTTAACTTCCCCGTCACAACCAAAGAAATCTACTCCCTTTTTATCTAGTCTAGGACCTGACATCAGGTTACTTCGTAACTCAGGAGAATGCATGACCTCACCAAATTTGTATGTCCGTTGTCTGAATCGTAGTTCTACACTTTCCTTGCCTTCTATGGGGAAGGTGACTCCGTTGATTGCAACAGCCAGTTCTTGGTCTGCAACACGTTCGTAGTCCGTATACAGCTGCTTATCCCGACAAAAATGGTGGGTGGCGGCCGTGTCAAAGATCCAGGTATCTTGGATGACACAGGCTTGGCTCAGGTTCGCTCCTGCCAGGAAAGAGGATGTTGAGCTGGCATCTCTGCTTAAAGGTTCCTGGCTACGGGTAGGGCTCCTGTTACATTGATTTCTGGATCTCGGATTTCTAGAAAAATCCCTCACTCCTCTTTCGGGCAATACACCATTTGAAGTGGACACTCATTGTCTTAAGGGTTTGGCTGTGGTCTTTCTTCGGTGGCTCTGACGGCCAGCTTGACTGGGTATTTTAGACTTAGCATAGACATTTTGCCATTTCTTAAACTTTGCTTGATGAGCAGCATACACCTCTTCAGTTGTTCTGTCGGCATCACGCACACTTAAACGAGATTCTTCAGCAATAAGCTCGATAACAATATCTTTAAAAATGAACTTATCATCTTCCCATCTTAATATGGTTTGTACAATACTGTCAAAGTCGACAGGCAAATAACACAACAGTTGAAAGGCCAGATAAATCTCACGGAGAGGTTGATTAATTGCACTGAACTGGTTATTAATTCTTCTTAATCTAGCAGCGTACATAACCATGTTTTCACCAGGCTTGATTTTACACGAGCATAGTTCCGAAAATAAACTCATATGAGTTGAACAGTTGTCTGGTCTAAAATGAGTTTTAATTCTGTCCCAAGCTTCTTTAGCGTCAGTGAACTCTTCGATAATTTTTCGAATATCAGGCTCAATGCTAAGGTAAATGGTCGCTAGTGCTTCCCTGTTTTTATCTTCAAATTCTTTCACATCCTTTTGAGTAACACCGGTTTTAGCATCTTCTACAGGTTTTGGTTCTTTACCGCTCACTAAATCCCAACTATCCTTTTCAATTAGGATATATTTAATGTCAGCAGACCAGTTACTGTAGTTATTGAAATTTAGTTTTTCAATTTGGTGCACCGAATTCACAGGATTCATCATATTTAAGCGAATTATTGAAAATTTCAAAATGTTGGGATGTTATTATTGAAGTATAGCACTATAGCGGTAGAATTGCTGCTCGGCAAAATTTGATGAAGCTTGATTTGAAAGTTAAAGAAAAACAATTTTGTAGCCCCCCCCCCTCTCAAATTCACCAAGATCTTCATAAAGTTTGCTTGACTTTCACTGGGGGCTACAACCTGAATAATAATACTATTATATTTCTGATGTTCTTCTGCCCAGGGCACTCTTAAGCCCATAACCACTTGTAGTCAATAACATCGGGAGACTTGTAAACGAAACTTGTAAAAGATGTCTCATTGCTTTAAAACTCTAATACTTGAGAGCTGTTACGCAGTGGGAAAACTGCTGAGGGCAGATAATACTTTCAGAAGTAAATAACTTGAAAAGATGACACACTTATTAAAAGCCAAGTATTTTATTTACTTAAAAGTTCATGAAGGCATTACAAAAATAAAATTGTATATTACCCATACTACATGGCCCATAATAGCGGCCGGAAAAGAAAACTCATGTCAACAGCACAACACAATAACAAACCAGCAATATCAACCTCTATCGTATTCAGCAAAAACAAGAGTTTAAATACCCGCGGAATTCGCAGACAAATACATGAAAGCTCCACTGTAATGACGTAGTCACGGAGTAGTACGCTTGGCAAAGCGACGAGAAAGAGTCCGAGTGAACAAAAATGGCGACACTTACTGCCGGTCGGAATTTTAACGAGCGATAGTGCTCGCTATGACTATTGTGAATAAAGTTTAAATTAAGGTAATAAATTCAAAAGAAATAATAGCGTTTACCGTAAAATTACGGGAGACTGAAATTTATAGCTTTAGATGAATTAAATAATATTAAACTTGACACATAACTGCTGGAAGGTTATTTGAACATTTGCTAGAAATTATGGGGAGAGGGTGGCTTTTGCCAACACATCGGAATGCAGAGGGGGAATATTAATTAATGCTATCGGCGCTGAGCTGATGTGTTGATTTTTCTCCTCCTGCTTGCCAGCTGTAAAATGTTTTGTTTTTGTATGTGTGTCCATCGTATATGAGTTTTGAGAGCATTTCATCTGTTTGTTTTTTTATGTACCACCACGATTCATGGAATTATTGATAACCTCTGGCAGTTTGAAATTTGGACCCCCCCCCTTCCATAAAGTTTAGTTGTTGTTCACAGTAAGAGTTAATCAATCTTTTAAGAAGATTCTCCCCCCCCCCCCCAAAAAAAAAGAAGCTGACATTTTCCGGTTAAATGCCGGATAATCTAGCTTATACTGTAGTGAGAATTTGAACTTAACTATATCTGTTTTAACTTTGTTACACATATTTGTATCGTACCAACTGTGTAGTATAATATAATTTAATATTTATATAAATATTAAGTTATTTTATATAATTTTATTATACTAGATAAAATATTATTGTTAATAATTCTTTTGCTTAGTTAAACTGGGTGTGATACTTTGAATAAATTTGAATATTCATTAACTTTGAATATCCATTAACAATTCAAGTGCAAATTTCAGTGCACTTTCAAGTGCAAATTTAAGCAATCTTATTAGAATAGCTGATGGAAATATCAATTTAGAAAGTTTTCCATACGATCAAGCTGTAAAATTTTTTAATGAACAGAAAAATTGGTGTTATTGAAATTGTACTATAAAGAAATAATATGATGTTAAACAATATTTATGTTCTCACTTAACTTTCAGAAATCTCACTCAAAATTTTTGGATAGGTGAGAAATCTCCCCCATTTTTATTTTTATTTTTTTTTTCCCTAATGGGAACCCTGCAATATGCACTTGCTTTGCTTTGCTTGCTTTAAATAAGAGGGGCTTTAAAGCAAGTGCCCTGCACTTGCTTTAAATAAGATTCCTGTTTTGTCATGGACTGAAGAACATCATCCGTCCTTCACCGTCAGCGTCCAGATCATCCTGTGCTACTGCAACAGTCTTCTTAATGCTAGTAACTTGTAAGCATTCAATGATACAATCTAAATTTGAGTCAATGGCATAATTTGATTGCTTTAAAAACTGTTCAAATATTGCATTATACCTCAAAAGAACATTATAGGATTGGAATGGTTCATGTGAATGTTGTGGAGAAAAGAAAAGGAAGGAAAGAAAGAAAAAAAAAATCTTAAAAGCAAATAATGTATCAATCTTATATTGATTTTGTTTGTTGGATTACGGCAGATTATCTAAGCATTGGCTCTAGGCCGAGGGGTGAGGTATCTTCCGTAGGGGTCATTTTAAGTGGTCCTAACTGATATTTATGTTAAGTTTTAGAGGAAGTAACAAAACTCCGAATGGTTAGCTTGGCGGACACTACCTGGTTCCAAACCAGGAACCTTCCGTCTCCCAGTTCAGAGCGCTATGGGCTATGCCACCAATCGTATATTGATAACTAAATGTATTGTGAATGTACCATATAAACAACATGAACCCTTCCAATTTTGATAAAATCTATTGTTTCAATTTTGCAGTAAAAATATTTTTAAAGTGTAGGAGAAGTTGGGGTACAATGAAACAAAAAATAAAATTAATATACACTTTTAGCCTACCCTTTTCCCCATCTAAATGAAGTTTTATGAGTTTCTAAATAGCTTTTTTATATTTAAAAAATTACAAAAAGTAAACGTCTGTCAATGTTTCATTGTACTCCAAATAGCAGGGTAGAAAGAAACACTAATAACACTTCAAAAACACTCAAATAATATGAGGTTTTTTTTTTTTTTTTTTACCAATGGCCGGACGCTGCCTTGCAAGGTTTTGGCCACAACAGGCCTGAATTGTTGGCCACTTTATTATGGGGCACGTAGTATGTGGACCAACTTCGCCCCTATGAAAGAATGGACAAATGACAACCACACCCACTCAGGGATCGAACCCCAACCGCCGGGAGTTGAACCCGAAACCGTAGTACGGTGCTTTACCCACCATGCAGTCTGGTCGGCTAAATAATATGAGTCAAAATTCAAATTACAACATATATATATTTTATGTACATTTATAATAAACATTAGTGAGACAAAAATATGAAATTAAAATAGAAAAAACAAATTTAATTAAACTGTTATAGCTTGATATGAAAAAATAATACTTTCATTAGAGGTTAGCTTATAGTTTTTCATTTTATATTAAATTTACTTAAATTTAAAAATTAGGATTTCTACTTTCCTTTCTCTGCCACCTGAAGGAGCAGGAGGTGGTAGTTTTTTTTTTTTTTTTTTTACACAATTTGATTTTTTTTTAAAAATGTATGTTTCTGAAGAGTGCACAAACTTGAAGCTTCGACTTAGTTGTTTGACCTACAGAACTTCGCATTCTGTTTAAGTTTATTATATCTCTAACAGAGTACATTTCTTTACATTTAAGTTCACCTTCCTTGATTAAAATATAATCATTTAGAGCAATACTGCTTGTGTCTTACATGTTATGTGAGCATAGCTCATAATCTGTACAGTTTGGATTGTTTGTTGAAAGGCAATCTGAATTGTCACCATCTTCAAAGTCTGAAGAAGATAGAGTATGATTTAGATACTCCTTGTAAACTCTATGTGCTCTATGGAGATCTTAATATTTAATAGTACTATCTTTATTTTAAGTGAATGCATTCACCCGGGGTACAATGAAACGTGTTTCATTGTATTCATGTACAACTGTTTCCTTTGTATCCCAAATTGAGCCTACAAACTAAATTTTTGGTAATTACTAATATTTATTTATTTAATTCTGGCTTTTAAAGTATGAAGATCATACCACACTGATCACAATATTTGAAAATAAGAAATAATTATACATATGAGAACATTGAAACATCGGACTTCATTTTTTTTTCTTTCTGTCATTGTGTAAAACTCATTTTTAGTATAATAATAACAATTTAATCTTGAAAAGTGAAAATTCCTAAATTTATTATCCTACTCTATTTTTAGATTGCCTCACACTAAAAAGTTTAGAGGATAAAAATCTTCATGTATAAAAAAATGTTTACTAAAACTCTAGTGCTGTGAATAACAAAAAATCAAATTTACCTTCAAACTATATTTGCCCTAAGACAGTGCGCAAAATATTTTTCAAGTCCCAAAACTATTTTTCATCTTGCATTAACAGTACAAAAAGTAATAACTTCTTTTCATTTTGAATGTTTGTTATGGAAAGCATACACAAGGGTCATCTGCCTACGAGGTGGGGTGCCATGGTTGAGAAACTTTTTAAGGGATTCTAATGCATATTTGTGTTACATCTGGAGCAAACTGTTAATCTAGCAGTCCGGATTTTTGGTCAATCACACGACTGGACCCTAACGCAGTATCTTCACACTTTATTCATATAACCAATTTTACCCCCCAGTTGATGGTAGCATTTAAGATGAATTTTAGGAGCACATTAGGAGTGGAACACTTGTCATTACCATTAATTTTTTTAAAGGATAGTATTGCAGTTTTAATCATTCTGATTAAAGTTTACAAGTAATTTTTTATATTTTTTCATTCATCTTCAAGAAAATAATATTCAATATCTTATAAGGATGGGTTGTCCTGAAAAAAAAAAAATAAATAAGAAGTTTTAAATATTCTATTTCTGTTATAAAGTTTCTAATAATATATCTTCTTTTGCAGGAAAGTCCTTGCCATAAAGAAGATTAATTGTTTATTTATGGGAATAATGTTGCTTCATGCTTTGAAAATGTGTATTCTGTTTGTAAAATATGCAGTGGCAAAACATCAGGTAAATTGCAATATTACTGTCTAATGAAATTATATATATATATGTGATAAAAATATGATGTGTTTTTCATATAGCTTTTTCTTTTGTCATTTTAATTAACACTTTTATAATCAGTGCAAAATGAAATACTAATGAAGCATTGTATTTTAAATTAGCTTTATTAAAAATATCACAAGGAATTCAATAAAAGTAAAGCGTGAGAAAATAAAAAAGTTGCATTACAATGGGGCTGTAATGAATGTTGACAGTTAAATTGTGCTCATAAAAAGAAAAACTATAGTATGGTTACAGAAAAAACACTCAAAATACTGGTGTTAAAAGTTAAAATAAATAAAAACTTTGTGTGTGCATGCGGTTGCGAATAATGATCATGTTATCAGTTTAAAATGCTGGGAAGTCTTTTCCATAATCAGGGCTAAAAAAATGCTCTAAATATGACTTGATATCGATGTATGAGTCTGCTGTGGTGAGTACAGAATTTTGTATTTTTAAAAAGCATGGTTAAAAAGCATTTTAAAAAATGGTGGTTTTGAATAACATTTTGGTTTACTGCACATTCTTTTTAGGTTGAATAACATTTTTCTTCTGTCTTTTAAACTAGACTCTCCAATAGAACCACTGTATCCTTCACTTTGGCACACCTATGTAATGTCTTTTTTTTTTTTTTTTTTAATATAACAGGAAATGTAAAATTAATTTATAATTGCATATTTAAGGTAATTTTCCACATCTCACTTCAAGATTCTCCATGTTTTCCAGCCAAAATTTTGAATTTTCACCGGTTTCTCCATTAAAGTAAATAGTTTCCTTACTATTTAAGGTTTTTCAGTTTTTCTGCAAAGTTTTCAGCTCGTATAAGCCAGAAAGCCTCCCAGCATTCCAAACTCATAGTATAGTCATTATCAACACCTGTATTCACAGAAAAACATGCAATATCTTATTTAGCGCACAACACTATTACTGCCAATCTAAAATCTGAACTTTTTTTGCCTGCGCTGCATAATATTTATTATATGCTATACCTGTGTTGTAACTCCCTCAAGATATGAGAAATTGATAAATGAATAATATGTATGGGAAATTTAAAAAAACTAAGTGTTTTACTACATAAATTCAATGACACAATCACCCACTTACGGACCAAGACTGTGTCTAGACTTGTTTTACTATGTATTCTTAAATTAATAGTGCAGCACTATAATTTGTAATAAGATTTATCGGCTTGAATTATTTTTCTAAGTTTCTGTTGGCAGCACATCAGGGTTTCTACAGACCTGGAAAGTCAGGGAAATCAAAGAAAAATCAGATTTAATGGTGAAATTCAACTTATTAGATACAGTTTGGGCTAAAAAGTAACTTATCTTTAAAATGAATATATATAAATCACGGATAACCGGGGTTCTACTGTACATTGATTTCATGTAATAAAAAAAAAATATGAACTTGTGTATATTTGAAATATTTTACTAACAGTACTTTCCCTGCAGATTTCAACTCCCACCTGCTTATTTCTGCATCCCTCTATAAATAGTCTTATTATTTTACACCAAATATTTATCTCATTTCTTGAACTTCTCCTCCCTCCCAATAATCAAGCAACTAATTTTAATACATAAACTAAGCAATTAGGACATATGTAAATTGTAACAGATCTAATTAAATATCAATTTTAATAATTTATTTTTTTGCATTTTAAAGGAATATGCTCCAAATTGTTTTTATGTGTAAAGCTTTTCTTTTCTTTTTTAATATATTTTAATATATATTTTCAATTTTAATATATTTTTTAAAAATAGTAAACTATTAAATTTAGTGGGGCTTTTAATGGACTGGTTAATATCTTGATTTAAATCTGATTAGAAATCATTAATCTAAGGAAAGTAATTAATGTAAAAATTTAATAGTTTCAGTAATATAAAAGTACTCCTTTATACATATAGAACAGTTAAGTTCCAAGAGATTGCATTACTATTTCTTTATGTAATTAAACATAAAAACTTTTAGTATTTCCTTTTCTTTTTCTGTTTTTCTTCTCTTCAGAAATTAAAGTTATCTGTCCAAATTTTCAATTTATATTTCCAATTTATATATGTCCAATAATTTAATTTTTATTTTAAATAATTATTTAGTACTTATATGTCTCCCTCAAATAACAATGGTTATCTCCTTAATATTACGCTTGGGGAGAATACTTTCCTATCATAACAGCTTTGTTAGATTTTCTTCTCTAGAAATTCTCCAGTCTCACTCACTCTCTTTTTATAGAAGTATTTATTCAGTCCTTATTACATACTGACCGCAGAATATTTTCTGCTTACTATTAACTGCTTTTACTAAATGTATAATATTTGTAAAGAAAAAAAATATTTGTCATTCATAAATAACAATGCAATGGAAAACATTTAACACAAAAATGTAGTGACCGAAATATATATATATATATATTTTTTTTTTCTTAAAAGATTCATAATAAATTGTATAATATACTGTTTGGTCTGCTATATAATTTTGTGTTATCCAAATTTTCATGTGAAGCATTTTCATGTTAGACGTATGTCACTGTATATTTAAGAAACATTCTTATTCAGATTGTTTTTTTTTTTTCTTTTTTTCTCTTAATGCCTTTGGGTAAAACTCATTTGAAGTATAATAATAAAAATTTAATTTGAAGAAATAGCTTTATAAAGAAATTCTGGAATTCATGAAACATTTATCTATATAAAATAGTCAAACTGATTTTCCATAAATTCTTTACAAGGGGATTCATAGTTTGTGTTTCTTGTTTGCTTTTTAACGCAAAGCTACATGAGTATTGTTTTTGTAGGAGTTCAATGCCTTGGGGGGTCAACTTTTATGGGGTTCCATTAGAGCGACAGGATGAATTTTTTTTTTCTTTTTCTAGATGACAAAAAAGTCTTTAAATAGAAAATATTTTCCAGCATATTGCTATATTTCTAGTGTATTTATTTTTATCATTGTTCATTTTATAAATACACAGTATAGAATGATCTGTATGAAAGTCTCTCCAAATGTTTTCTAATAATGATATATCAAGGAACAGTAGTATTTTTGTAGATTTGCATTGCTATTTTTACTTTTTCACAAAAAAAGTCTTATTCCTTTTAGTTCTGTCAAATGCTGTAAAAAATCTTAGGAGGAGATGAGAAATTTTTGTATAATTTCTGAATTTATGACTTTTATATAAAGTCATTATTCATGTTAATTTAATTTATTTTTATTGCTATTACTGGTTTTTTTTTTTTAAAGTTTGCTGTCAAGTATAACTGCCAGAATCCTTTTTAACTTAGTCTTTCATTATTTCAATACATAAAAAAATGAATTGCTACATTTTTATTTTAAAAATACTTGTAAATACATTAATTGTTAAGCTTGGTTTCAATCAAAAGTTGTCAGAAAGACTTTCAGCAATATTAAATGTCTAAATTTCAACGCATTTTTCTTCTGCACAAAATGCATATCATATAACACTAGTATTAAGATTGTTTTGGGAATAAGTAAGCCCATGGCTCCCAAACTTTTTTGTCCTGCGGTCTATCTTCACCTAGAAATTTTTTTTTTTCTTGATCCACTACTATAGAACGATAACCAATATAGGCCATATAAAATGCAGAACATGTTTTTCATACGCCTTTTGGAAGAATAAACTCTGGCGGAATGCACATGTGAGCCTGTTACCTTATTTCAATATAGGCCTTATTTCAAGATATTATATATTCTTAATTTCACTGTCCAAGATTTTTTTATTATTTCCAGTGGCGTAGCAAGGCGAGGGTGGGGGGTCCGCCCCGGGTGTCACCCTCAAAGGGGTGACACCCGATGGCTTGTACAGCAAAATTTCAAATATATCACATGTATGGGGGCAAAAATGCTCGTATGGGGGGTGACACCACTGTAGCTGAACGCAGTTTAATTAAAGCAGAACGCAGTTTAATTAGAGAACCGCAGTACGCAGTTTAATTAAAAATGGCACACGTAGCCGCAGAACGCAGTTTAATTAAAAATGGTACACGTTGTTTCAATAAAGAACAGTATCCAACTAACACGTTTTATTTTAAAACTATGAGATTTGTGAAACTGTTGTTTTTTTATTTTCAAGATATTCAATATGACAGGGTTTCCACACACCTTAGAAAGTCCTTTAAATTTCCATATTAAAAAAATAAGGCACCCTTAAAAAGGCCTTATTTTTACCCTGAAAGCCTTTAAAAGTTGTAAAAGCCTTAAA
Source organism: Cheiracanthium punctorium (assembly GCA_038373885.1). Lineage (NCBI taxonomy): Eukaryota > Metazoa > Arthropoda > Arachnida > Araneae > Cheiracanthiidae > Cheiracanthium > Cheiracanthium punctorium. Next base: position 44,207 of record JAWZYV010001009.1, on the reverse strand, counting down.
TTATCATTTTATCTTCACTTTTTTTGTGATTTTTGCAAATTTTTTTTCTTTTCATATGAGCTTGGGGGGAGGGGGGGTGCCATCGAATAGGAAGCTGGCCACATTGTCTGCATTCTGCTTTCTTTGAAGTGGGAGGAAAAGGGGCAGGTGGAGATTTCTTTCTTTGCACTGTGCTTCGGTCTTCCACGATTCCTGCAGTTGTCAATAGCAAAAAAAATAAATTTACCCCTATCTATTGAATTACCCATAAACATGATACAAAGTATTTTTCAATTCCAAAAACTCTTATTAATCTCTCACAGTTTTTTCGGTACAAGAATTAATAACTTCTTTTTTGTGTTGAACCATACTAGCCCCAGTTGAGGGTAGCATTTGAAAATCAACTGCAAGGGCACATTAGGAGTTAAATATGTGTTATTTCTATAAAGTTTTTAAAAAGGTAGCATTCTAGAATTAATTTAATTTTTTCTGTAAAGTTTACATGCATTTTTTTTATATTCATGCAATTATCATATTGAAGATTTTATTCAATATCTAATAAAAGGACTGCTGTGAAAAAAATTATGAATTTTAAGATTTAAATACACTTCTTATAATTTTATGCTCTTTTGTAGGAAAGTCCTTGACTTAAAGAAGATTCCATTGCTTATTTTTGAAGATAGTCTTTCTTCATGCTTTAGAAATGAATGCAAAATTTGCAGAGGAAAAACATCAGGTAATTCAAATGTCAGTGTCTAATGATATACAAATGTTTGATAAAAATATATGCAGTGGAGCACCTTTAGTACGTCGCTCTAGGGACTGCCAGGAAAAGACATTATAACGAAAAAGACGTACAAAAGAAATGATTAAAAAAAACTTACCCAGTAAATGGCATCATCATAAAACTTCAGTGTTTATTTTAATTTAACCATTGTCACTTAAATTGTCATTGAGCTAAAGATAAAATAAAAAATATAAAACTTTTATGTGCTACGTATCACAAAAATTTATTATATTTTTTTTTACACTAGGAGAAAAATAGTAATCCATAATAGATATTTGACGAGAACTATTTCTATTAATATTATACAATGTGCTTTGTATATCATTTAGCTGTTTCAATGTTCTTTCTGTAGTTTCGTTGCATAAAAAGTACTTTCTCAGTCCTTCAAAATACGACACAGCTTGCTGAAATGTTGGAGGAGCAGCATTCGTTTCATTGTCATCTGTATCATCCTCACTGCTATTTGCTTCTTTTGGATTATAGCAGGCAATTAATTCCTTAACACTAAGGAAACTTGTTGTTTGCACATTGCTGTCGCAATCTGCATATTATTCAAATGAATAATCACAATTTAATAAGTGCCATTTGGTATTAATTTTTTTTGTGCTTCTTCTACTGTGATCTCTTCTTCCTGAGAGGGATAGCCACCTTTGATAAAGCAATGCTAAATGGTTTGCTTTGATACACTATTCCACGCAAATGAAATAAAATTCACTGCTTGTAAGATGTTTACCTTTTTTATATTGCTGTCCGATATATTTTCCACAGCTAACTGCACTAACTTCTGATGATAATGGTGCTTGAAGCACCTGATTATTCCTAAATCAAGGGGCTGCAATGGGAAGAAAACAACTTGTATATGTTTGAGAAATTTGGTATCGGGAGGATGAGAGGGGCACTGATCCATGAACAAATTTATTTTGTGCTTTTCCTGTTTCATTTTTCTGTCCAATTTCATCAACCACTTGTTAAACAATTTTCCTGTCATCCAGGCCTTTTTATTGGAGTCCTACTGCATGGGAAAGGTTTTAATATTTTTGAAACACCGGGGATTTCGGTACTTTCCTATAACAAATGGTTTTAACTTTTCTGATCCATCAGCATTCGCGCACAGTAAAACTGTTATACGCTCTTTGCTTTTTTTCCCACCATGACATGGCTCACCTTTTAGTGACAGAGTCCTTGAAGGAAGCAAGTGATAAGAGTCCAGTTTCATCACAATTGAATACGTTTTTTAGTTCATATTCAGCAAGTTTGTCAGGAAGAGTTTTAAACCACTCTTCAACAGTTTCGAGTGGTACAGATTTTGATTCACCACTTAGCATTTGGCAGGTTATTCCATTCCTTATTTTAAATTTATGGAGCCATCCTCCAGAAAATATGCACTCTTTCACTTCCATTTGCTTGGAAATTTCAAGTGCCTTATTAATAAGCATCGGCCCGCTCACAGGAATATTAGCAGCTCTGCATTGCTTGAAGAATTGCAAAACCAAAGAATCAATTTCCGGAACTTTACCAGCACGTACACGCTGCCTCTTAGCAACAGTAGAAACCCAGGCAGATGCGTTCTTTTCGATTTCTTGCCTTTTATAAATCAAAGTTTTTTAAGCTGATACATTAATGTTCAGCTTTTTTGCAATGTCTACTTTAGACATAAAGACATTTTTATCCACTTCTGTTAAAATATTAATTTTTTTCTTCCAAACTTAGAGCTTTTCGTTCAAAAGACATGTTGGAGAAAGATAAGCACAACCTACCAGCGTCTCTGTAAAAGTCAGACTGAAAGAAACAAATTTCATTTGCTTTCACAGGCCTCCTCTCGAGGGGGGGGGGGTTGAGATTCCAGACTAAAGGTTACCATCTTTGGCGATTAACCTTAATTGCCAACTGGGGGAGAATTCTATGGTCATCGGAGATCGTCCTTCCCCTAACGAACAGGTTTCTGATTGTTCCCGGGTCATTGTGCAGAGATTTCGCGCTCGCTTAATCGTAAGTTTTATCGCCCCGATGCGCGATAAATCCTCAATAGTGTGGAACCGCATTAGGAATTTCTCCTCATCCGAATCTTCAAAATAGAACGTTTCTCCTTTTGTAAGCAAAATTTCACATTTTGGGTGCAATCCTTTCGCAGGTATTAAGAGGAGAGAAGTCATGGCAATAGTCGTTATCAATGAGGGAAAAAAATTTCAAAATGTTTTGAGAAACGACATACTAAAGAAAATCCTAGACGTATAAAAGAAATATTTTAACATTATAAAGTATAGGAATGACTCCAGTCTTTACAAAATCGGCGTATAATCAATAAAGACGTACTAAAGAGAGGCGTATTAAAGATGCTCCACTGTAGTGTTTTTGATATTGTAGATTTTTCTTCTTAATTTGAATTTACGACATGCAGTCAACTCTGGATATAGTGAACTTTCGGCTATAGCGAATGCATGTCATACCTGCCAACTTTTACGGATTATCCGTAAAATATACGGATTTTGCCATTAATTTACTGATGTACGGAGATGAGGAGTAATTTTACGGATTGCTCGACTAATTTCGAAGTTCGCAATTTCATACAATTCAATCTTCTTCCATCCGTCTAGAGAATATATATTTTCCCTTCAGCACTCCTTTATTTAAATATCCAATGCCATAAGAGTATAAATTGACTCCCATTTTGAATTTAAAATAATTTTTAACCCCCCCCCCCCTCCTTCCTCTCTCAAGGAAACCAACAAAGAAAAAACACTTTATTGAATGGGGCATGTTCAGATTTTGAATTCAATCTTTTTCCATCGCTCTTGTGAGTAAATATTTTTCTTTTAGAACTCTTTCATTTAAAGCTTTAATTCCGTAAGGATGAAAACTGATTCCTATTTTAAATTAAATTTTTACCCCCCCCCCCTCCCTAATTAAACCAGGTAAGAAAACTAACACTAAGTAGAGCAGGCTCAGTTATGAATGAAAATAATTTAATAAAAATAAAAAATATTTTGACCAGAAATAAACTTAGCTTAACAAGAGCAGAAATTATTAGTACCAAAAAAAAAAATGAACTCAGTTTTACTGATGGGATATAGTGAATGAAATTGCTGGTCCCTAGAGGTTCGCTATAACCAGAGTTGACTGTATTTATAATTAGGGAGAAATGATATGGGTCATTCCATGGTGACTAACGTTACAATTTGACTACATTTATAACCTTTGAAATTCACCAGTGGCTTGAAAAATATATATTTATTTATTTAAATTGATCAAGAATATAAGTACAATACTGTCATCCAAATTCAATATAATTCTTTTTTCTTTTTTTTTAAATTAAGGGAAATAAAAAAACGTGACTGATATTACACAGAAGAGACATTGAGAAAAATGAATTTTATATAAATTCAAATCCTCTTGAAATTAATAGTATGAGAAGTAAAATAATTTTTTTCTAGTTAAGTACGGGTTTCAATCTTTATGAAAACATTTTCTTTCATTTAAAAAATTAAAAAAATTTTAGTGTAGAAAATATTTTATTCCTGTGACTGATGTTACTTTTTATAAACATGCTATAATTATACATTATTTCTACTTAAAAACAAAACTAACAAATTTGCTTTTTGAAATTGTATTAGTTTAGTCATGTTATTAGTTTAGTCATGATAAATAAATCATAGTAATGCTTATTGTACATTAATAAAATTAAAAAAATAATATTGTTACTGTATTTCACTAAAGGGTGATTCCATGGAACTAGGAACACCAGTGAAAAAAAAAATATTCTTATAAAGAATAATAGTTTTTTCCCCTATAAAGTAAACATATGTGGATTTCTATAAAATTATGCTAAAGGGTTGGCAAAATATTTTTGCATAGATTTTTGTCTTTAGAGGTGTAGAAAGTTCATCTTGTTTTCTAAAAGAAATCAACTGGTATGTATAAAATCTTATTTTTTATTGAAATTTCGTTCATTTAAGAGAAGATTAGACAAGCGCAGAAACCTTTAACTGCAATATTTGCCTTGAGAACAATTTTTATAAATTAGCCCTAACATTAATGTAACATCACTCCTAATAACATAAAAGTCATAGTTTCATTCGTGAATTTTAAAGTTATAAAAATGTGTATTATAAAATGTGCGTAACATTAGGCACACTTCTGTTTTTCAATTAGAAAGCTACTTTAAAATATTGGGAAAATAGCATTGACTGCTGCTGAAAGACAGAAAAGGTGATGAGATAAATTAAAGAATGAAGGAAAATATGAAGATCATAAAAACAAAGCAGAAGCAATAAAGACCCAAAATGAAAGAAGAAATGATCCAGCTAAATTACCTCAGTCGATTCAGACGAAGGTAAAAAGATTAATTTATCTTGAAATTAGGAAAAATGTTTGAAAAAGAGTATTCTGAATTGATTGAGGTAATTTAGCTAGGTCATTTCCTTTTTATTTTGGCTCTTTATTGCTTCTGTTTTGTTTTTCTTTTATAATCTTCATATTTCCCTTCATTCTTTAATTTATCTCTCCTCCTTTTCTGTCTTTCTACAGGTCAATGCGATATTCTCAATATTTTTATGTAGGTATCTAATTGAACAACAGAAATGTGACTGACAATACATATTTTATATAAGTTTAAAACTCATAAATTGGACCAATATTAAATATTCAAAAGTCTAATATTAAAGATGTCTTCATAAAGGAAGAGAAAATTACTTTTTATATTTGTGAGACTAATTTTATTTAAGCAAGAAAAACTTTTATAGAATTTTGTGACTGATGTTACATTAAGTATTTGGCCTAATTTACAAAAATTGTTTTTAAGATAAATATTGCTGTTAAAGGTTTCTGCATTGGTCTAATCTTTTCATATATAAACTAAATTTCAATAAAAAAATAAGATTTCATTCATATTTGTTGATTTCTTTTATAAAACAAGATGAACTTCCTACACCCCTTTAAGACAAGAACTCATGTAAGAACAGTAATGTTGCCAAGCATTGTGTATAAAACTTTTAAAAAGGTGTTGTTAACTTTTTTAGCATCATTTCATAGAAATTCACATATTTTTACTTCATCGGAAGTATTATTTTTTCATAAGAATTTTTTTTTTTTTTTTTTTTTTGCCAGTGTCCCTAGTTTCATGGAATCACCCATATGTAAATGGAAGATTGTATTTTTTATTAGCTCTATGAAAAGTATCACAAGGAATGTAATAAAAGTAGAGTGCATTGATTTCTTTTATAAAACAAGATGAACTTCCTACACCCCTTTAAGACAAGAACTCATGTAAGAACAGTAATGTTGCCAAGCATTGTGTATAAAACTTTTAAAAAGGTGTTGTTAACTTTTTTAGCATCATTTCATAGAAATTCACATATTTTTACTTCATCGGAAGTATTATTTTTTCATAAGAATTTTTTTTTTTTTTTTTGCCAGTGTCCCTAGTTTCATGGAATCACCCATATATAAATGGAAGATTGTATTTTTTATTAGCTCTATGAAAAGTATCACAAGGAATGTAATAAAAGTAGAGTGCAGCCCGAAGAAAGTTGAATTCCAAAAGGGCATTAATGATGTTGACAGTTAAATTGTGCTCCAAAAGAATGTATGCAGAGAAACCTGTGTATAACGATACTCAGGAACCTAAAATAAATATTGTTATTAACAGTTTATCATAGATAGGTTGAATTTTTCCACATTATTATGAAAGAAAGGTAAAATAGATTTAGTCTGCACAATAATACTTAATCCTCACTAAGCATGTCCTTTATATTGATTTTGAAATCATATAATAAATTTACTTTATAGAAGTAGAATACAGTGCATATTCTTAATGTATTAATTAACTTCTTTTTATTTCGGTTTTTCTATATTGTAAAGCCCTAATCCTTTGTGCACTTTCATAGTTCAATAACTTGAAAATTTTATTCAAAATTTTACCAACAGTATACATAAAAGTATGCATAAAAGATAGATGTACAAATTTTAATGCACTATAACATTATTTCATTCCCCCCCCCCCTTAAAAAACCCCTTTTCTCGAAACACAAATGTTTTACACCTCGCCATCATAAATAAATGGCTTTAGATCATCAAAGACAGATTTCAAGAGATGCATTTCAAGATGCTTTTTGATTAAAGAAGTTTAATAGCTCCCTTGCTTCAGGCATTTATTCTGTAGGTAGTGTTTTCCAAAATAAGCATATCAAGTTATACGTACTACAAAATTTTCTGTAGGGTTAAAATTATTGTTATAGACAGGTGCATGTAAAAAGTTAATAGCCTCATAGACAGGTTTAAAATATATTGAATAAATAAGAATTATGTTGGGATCAAAGAAACTGTTTTTATAGGAGGTTTATCATTAAAGACCACATTTTTATATATAGGTGTTTCACTGTAGAATGTTTTCATGCAAATGTCACTATGAATGATGATCATGCTATTAGTTTGAAATGTTGGGGAGGTTTTTGGCATATTTAGGTTTAAAAATTTCTCTAAATATGACTTGATAAAGGCACATGAGACTGGCATGGCTGATACAAAATTAGAATTTTTAAGAGGGCATAATTAAGGAAAAAATAGTGCTTTTGTATAACATTTTGTTTTGATAACTCATTCTCAGGGGTCGCGCTGGCTTTTTTTAAAGTTTCGCCAAATTAGATTTTGCCGGACATCATTGAAGTTCCAGTGCCAATATTTTTGCCAAATCGTATTTTCTTTCGCCAAACTAATTTTATTATCGCAATTTGCGACGTTGGCGATCGACAGCGCGACCCCTGCATTCTATTTAGATTGAATAAGATTTTTTTCTTTTTTTACTTCCTTGTACGTAGTATAAGGAAGTAATGTGATCCCGAAAAATTTTGGGGGCCAAATTTCGACATAAAAACCGATTTTGACTACCTCTAAATTTAATTAAAAATTTTTTTTCGATGCATCTCATCGTAGGCTAGCATGCACGATCATATTAACGCGTCTGCAACTCATTTTGACCAGTGGCGAGTCTACAGTGGCCAGTTTTTCCATGCCGTCTGTACGTACGTACATATGTATGTAACTCGCATATCTCAAAAACTATTGGTCGTAGAATGTTGAGATTTGATATTTAGGATTGTTCTATGATCTAGTTGTGCACCTCCCCTTTTGGTGGCAATCGAATGGATAGTTTATGTACAGGACCGCCCAAAAGATTCGAAATACATTACACTCAATGGGCCGAAATTCATTAAACTCGCATATCTCAAAAACTGTTAGGCGTTGAATGTTGAAACTTTATATTTAGGATTGTTGTAACATCTAGTTGTGCACCTCCCCTTTCGGTTCCATTCGACTGAATAGTTTATCTACAGGACCGCCCAAAAGATTCGAGATACATTACGCTCTATGGGCCGAAATTCATCAAAGCGTTTTTTAGTGTTATTGGGCTATTTCAAACGACTAAGAAGTGATATATGCTGTAAAGAGTTCGAAAATGGATTTCTCCATTAAAAAAAGTGTCTTTATCATTTATAGTTCTGCTACAGGAACACTCAAAAGATTTCCAATACACTACGGTCAATAGAAATTTTAGGGGCATTCATCCATTTCAAGCACAATACCGTCCTACCACATAAGTTAGGTAATGGTCCGACCACGGTCACGTGCCTCCCTCAAGAACTATGCCAAAAGTCGCCAAGCTTGGCGACTTTTGGTGTACGTGTGTGCATATTTAACTCTCAAATCTAAAAAACTATTATGAAATTTCATATATAAGAATTTTGTAACATCTAGTTGTGCATCTCGATTTTTGGTTCCAATCTACTGGAGAGTTTATTTACAGGACCACCGAAAAGAATTTCAGTACCTTAATGTCTATGGACATCTTCATTATAATACAACTGTAGACAGTCATTGTTTGGTACATGCCCAAAATCTCGCCGTCTGTCCTCGACCTTGGCGAGTTTTGGCGAAATATCGCCAAATTTGGCGATAGTCAGTCATTTGGTCCATGCCCAAAGTATCGCCATTTGTCATCGTTCTTGGCGAGTTTTGGCGAAATATCGCCAAATTTGGCGATAATCTGTCATTGTTTGGTTTATGCTTAAAATCTCGCCAAATGTCGTCGACATTGACGAGTTTCGTCGAAATATCGCCAAATTTGGCGCCAAAAATTATTTCCTATTTTGTATAACTCTAAAACTTTAACCCGTAGATTTTTTAACTTTGTATTTAGAACTATTGTAATATCTAACGGTTTTCAATATCTTTTTTGACAGCAATCGACTGAGAATTTATTTACATGGCCAAATGACTTTGAATACATTGAGGTGTATAGATGCATTCAATTCATTGAAAGTCTGTGGTCAATGACTACTTTGGCTATCCCCAAAATCTCGCTGACTATCTCAAGTTTGTCGGCTTTTGGTGAAATATCGCCAAATAAAGTGTCAGAAGGAAATCTTTCAAATTGAACTCAGCTTGACGATATCGAAATATTTGGCTAGAAATCGCTAAACCTTACTATTATTGATATTTTATCTCTTTCAAACAAATAAATTTAGAGGAAGTGCGTCGAAAATATTTTTGATCTAATGGACGTGCAAGGAAGTCATGTGTTGGACACATCAGATTTTATTTTTTATTCATATTTATTCTTCTTTATTATTCATTGTGACCAAGAAGTATTAAAATACATATTGAAACGTAAGAATAAGTAAGTTGCACACAATTTGTATGCAATGTGCATTTTAATGTTTCAGTATTTTACTCCCTACATTCCTCTTTTTTGTTCTTGGACAGGGGCGTAGCCAAGGGGGGGGTTATGGGGGTCATAACCCCCCCATGAGGAATTTTTTCCATACAAAATGCTTGTCAAATGTTTTGTCGTTCCCGAGGGTGGTCACATTAGGCAGGTTCCACTGTATATAGTCTGGAAAAGATTTTAAAACTTTATTACAGTTCTGCTACTATTACTTTCCGAACATGTACCATGTAAGGAAAGTATTGTAATCATGAAAAAATTCGACTTCGAGATTTTGGTGTTTTTACACGTTTTGAGGGCTTCTGAATCCATTTATGCTATTTTTACGAGATGTATGTATGTATGTGTGTGTGTGTGTGTGTGTGTATGTGAGTGAACACGATAGCTCTTAAACGGAGCATTCGATTGAGCTCAAATTGGATATATAGGTCATAATCCACCGTCGCAAGACCGGTATTGACTTGGGTGTGTATAGGACTTATAGTTTTTCTACAGGGCTACGACAAAGATTTCTTTTACATGATGGCCTATGGGGGGAATTTCTTGAAAGTGCGCTAGCGTTTAAACGGTAGATTCGATTGAGCTCAAATTCGGTATATATGTTATAAACCCCCGTTGCAAGACCGGTATTGATTTGGGTGTGTATAGGACTTATAGTTTTTCTACAGGGCTACGACAAAGATTTCTTTTACATCATGGCCTATGGGGGGAATTTCTTGAAAGTACGCTAGCGTTTAAACGGTAGATTCGATTGAGCTCAAATTGGGTATACATGTTATAAACCACCGTTGCAAGACCGGTATTGATTTGGGCGTGTATAGGACTTATAGTTTTTCTACAGGGCTACGACAAAGATTTCTTTTACATTATGTCCTATGGGGGGAATTTCTTGAAAGTGCGCTAGCGTTTAAACGATACATTCGATTGAGCTCAAATTCGGTATACATGTTATAAACCACCATCCTAAGACCGGTATTGATTTTGGTGTGTATAGGACTTACAGTTCTCCTAAAGGGCTACGACAAAACTTTCTTTTATGTTATGGCATAATGGCATATGGGGAGAAATTCTTGAAAGTGCGCAAGCGCTTAAACGGTGCATTCGATTGAGTTTCAATTTGGTATATATGTTTGAATTATTCATCGATTAAAATTTATTTAAGTGCTTGGTCATGATCTTAATCGTAAGTGTTCGGAAAGTCGAGTGGAGTCACTCCAGATTTTTTTTAAATGTTTGATTCATTGCAGTGGGGCTGTAACAATTATCTGTCAAAGACGATTACCTTTATAATATGTAACATTAATATACATTTTTTATTATTAATTGCCCATAATATTCTATACCTCTTAGTGATACTTCTTATTTAAATTTATTGATTTTTTTTTTTACATTAAGTTTTTTAGGGTATTTTTTTATTTCCTTTTTCTTCAGCTGTAATTTTCAATTATGTTTTTTCCATTATTTTACAATTCCAGGTTCTTGGGTTTCGAATTTTCTTCTAACACCATGTTAAGTACTATTTCAAGAAAGAATGATGGCGGAAAAACCCTTGTCCCGATCCCTTGTCACAGGAGCTGTCCAGATTGTTCTCTTGAACAGACGGAAGACTTGGAAGATAGAGTTCCGACTCTTAGTTTGGGATCCATGTTTACTACCTCAAGGCATTCGACTCTAAGTCTCGGATCCTTGGAGGATATACATACTAACTCAATGGATTCGAGTCTACGTTTTGGATCCTTGGAGTGTATGTCTTCTAACTCGAGGGATTCGAGTCTAAGTTTCGGACCTTTTGAGGGTATATCAAGGGATTCGACTCTAAGTTTCCCAACTGAAAGTGGCAGATCGGGGCCAGATTCTGCATATGGAAGCATTGCAGAACAACATCCTGAGTAAGTGTACATATTTTTTATGTGTGGACCAAAAACAAATTCCAGTTCAAAAAAAAGTCATGGAATTATTCATTTTTACTTCCTTGTACGTAGTATAAGGAAGTAATGTGATCCCGAAAATTTTTGGGGGCCAAATTTCGACAAAAAAACCGATTTTGACTACCTCTAAATTTAATTTTAAAATTTTTTTCGATGCATCTCATCGTAGGCTAGCATGCACGATCCTATTAACGCGTCTGCAACTCATTTTGACCAGCGGCGATTCTACTGTGGCCAGTTTTTCCATGCCGTCTGTACGTACGTACGTATGTACGTACGTACGTACGTATGTATGTATGTAACTCGCATATCTCAAAAACTATTGGTCGTAAAACGGTGAGATTTGATATTTAGGATTGTTCTATGATCTAGTTGTGCACCTCCCCTTTTGGTGGCAATCGAATGGATAGTTTATGTACAGCACCGCCCAAAAGATTCGAAATACATTACGCTCTATGGGCCGAAATTCATTAAACTCGCCTAACTCAAAAGCTATTAGGCGTAGAATGTCGAAACTTCATATTTTGGATAGCTGTAACATCTAGTAGTGCACCTCCCCTTTTGGTTCCATTCGACTGGATAGTTTATCTACAGGACTGTCCAAAACATTCGAAATACATTACGCTCAATGGGCCGAAATTCATTAAACTCGCATATCTCAAAAACTGTTAGGCGTACAATGTTGAAACTTTATATTTAGGATTGTTGTAACATCTAGTTGTGCACCTCCCCTTTCGGTTCCATTTGACTGAATAGTTTATCTACAGGACCGCCCAAAAGATTCGAAATATATTACGCTCTAAGGGCCGAAATTCATCAAAGCGTTTTTTACAGGTATTGGGCTATTTCAAACGACTCAGAAGTGATATATGCTGTAAAGAGTTAGAAAATGAATTTCTCCATTAAAAAAAGTGTCTTTATCATTTATAGTTCTGCTACAGGAACACTGAAAAGATTTCCAATACATTACGGTCAATGGCAATTTTAGGGGCATTCATCCATTTCAAGCACAATACCGTCCTACCACATAAGTTAGGTAATGGTCCGACCACGGTCACGTGCCTCCCTCAAGAACTATGCCAAAAGTCGCCAATCTTGGCGACTTTTGGTGTACGTGTGTGCATATTTAATTCTCAAATCTCAAAAACTATTATGAAATTTCATATTGTTGCGGAATTACTCTGCTACTCCTGGGGTTCGTCGTTCTAAAGTCCTGTTGGTGTAAAAGGTTCAAGTAAAAAGTCACTTGTCAGGATGGAACACAAACTTTATTTCTTCTAGAACTTCGTAGAACAATCAGCTGCACACAATTCACAAGCACAATCTAGCAGTAACGTGCTTTTAACAATCTGCTTGGATCAGAAGCTCTCACAAATGCTGTATTTCTCACTTAAAATAAGTCACTTTTACAGGCTAAAATTCCGTGGAAATATTCAAGGGATATAGTACACTATCCCTTAAGACACAGCAATGAAGAATTTACACACAGCACTTTACAAACAGCTTCACAAAGCAAGCTAAAACACAGCTTCTATAGCACTATCAGTTCACACAAAACAAGCGTACTCAGAGCTCTTCACACATTGAATGTTCAACTCGCAACTGACTGACTTCGGGGCGATGCCCGCTTCTATAAATAGCCGACGCAGGAGGTACAAGAGGTTTCCAGAAAAGTCAATTTCTCGAGGGTTCTACATAAAGCGTGAATTTTGATTACGTCATAGAAGAGAAATGTTAGGTTATTATGCGTTTTTAATGCAGGAAAAACAACTTCCAGGCCCCATTGGGAAAATCGCGCCAAATGACCAAAAAGTCGCCAAGCTTGGCGACTTTTGGCGAAATATCGCCAAATTTGGCGCCAAAAATAAGTCCTCAAAAGTGAAGAGATCTAAGCTCTAGGACTAATATTTCTCAAGATTTCTAGAAGCCCATAGAAAAACATATGGGAAAGCGAAACCTCCATATCTCCGGTTCTAATTGGCCGATTTTGATGCAACAAAAAGCAAAATTTATCTACTTGAAGCGTAGAATACGAATTTTAAAACATTTTAAGCCCCAGAGCAGCGGGTTGCCCCGAAAATTCGTAACATTGCCCCCTTCCCAAGGACTGCACGTCCCGGGCAGTACAATCCCTAGTTAGAAGGTCACACAGGTACCTACACTGTATAACACTTAACAAGATCTTAACAACATAATTCAAGCAAGTAATCAATAACACAATAAGCAAATACACATTAATAAATAAATAATTACACTGTAATAAGTAATCAATGTAATAACAAATACACATTAATAAAATCCAATATATTACAAATATGTACACTAAACATGGCGTAAGTGGTGAGAGAAAGAGAGTTGAAGAAAGAGGAAGAGAAGAGAAAGACAGGAAAGGAATGAGAGGTGAAAGAAAAGAGGAATTACGCCATAGTGACCATAGTCTGAGCTAATTACAACCGCGGTAGATGGCTAGCCGATCGTAATGTACAACTCTTGGCTTCGAGTTTGGTGACTTACGAATTCGTACGATGACGTCATTCAGCCGGTTTAGGAGTGTAAGGACCGTCCCACGGCGATTGCAGCTTGGGAGACAGTCCTTTCTGTCGAGTAGGATTCCATAGCCAAACTTTGTCACCTGCGTTGAACTCGTGTCCCGTAGCCTTCGTGTCGTAGCGAGTCTTCATCTTTTCCGTGTTCAGGTTGATCCGCTCCCGAACAAAATGATGCACATCTTCAAACCCTGCCCGAAGGTTTTCCACGTACTCCTCTGGCGATGAAGGCGCATCTGGAGGGCGGCCGAACACTAGATCGGCGGGAAGACGAAGATCTCTGCCGAACAGCATCTGGGAAGGTGTGAAGCCGGTAGTCTCATGGACGGCGCTCCTATAGGCCAGCAGGAAGAGGGGGAGTTTCTTGTCCCAGTCCTCTTGATTCCTAGATACCAGAAGCGAGAGGTTGTTTAAAATTGTGCGATTGAACCTCTCCACCATGCCGTCGGATTGTGGGTGTAAAGGTGTAGTCTGGGTTTTGTCCATTCCGAGAAGTTGGCATAGTCCTTTAAAGACTGCAGAGGTAAAGTTCGTTCCTTGGTCGGAATGAAGTTGCAGAGGGGTTCCATATCTGGAAATCCATTCTTGCACCAGTACCTCTGCTACGGTCGTAGCTTCTTGATCGGGAATAGGAAACGCTTCGGGCCATTTAGAGAAGTAGTCAATGACAACTAGGATGTATTTGTTGCCATCCGAAGTTCGCGGAAGAGGTCCCAGGATGTCGAGGGCAATCCTCTCAAAAGGCGCTCCTACATTATAACGGTGTAGTTTTCCACGGCTTCGCTTCTTCGGGCCTTTACGGGCGGCACAGGCGTCACAAGCTTGACACCACTTTTCGACATCGCCTCGAGCCCTAGCCCAGTAGAAGCGCTCGCGAACTTTCTGCAGGGTCTTCATCACGCCAAAATGGCCTCCAGTGTAGCTATTATGAAGTTCTTCTAGAACCTTCGGAATCCTCGAACGAGGGAGTACTAACTGCCATCGGAACATCTTGCCGTCGTCCGACTCCCATTTACGATACAGGACTCCATTCCTCAGGCGAAGCGAATCCCACAAAGCCCAGTACTGTTTTGTTGCCGGACTGTAAGATGATATTTCTTGCCAACTGGGCTTAGCGCTGGATTTTTCCATAAATTCCACAATAGGTTTGATGTCGCTGTCTGCTAATTGGTCCGCCCGAACATTTTCGTCACTCCAGGGATCGAGATGGTGCCGGTGATGTAACTTGGCGGACAACGGGATGTTTCAGATGGTAATTTTTCTCTGCCCTGGAGCAATAGCGACAACTGTCTATGCAGGGCCTTCTCGACAAAGCATCTGCATTTCCATGAGATGCCCCTTTCCGATGACGTATCTCGATGTCATATTCTTGTAATCGCTGTATCCACCTGGCTATTTGGCCCTCTGGATTCTTGAAATTTAGAAGCCAGGTTAAAGAGGCATGGTCCGTTCGGAGCAGGAACTTTTGGCCGTACAGGTAATGATGGAAGTGCTCCACGGCTTTAATGATAGCAAGAAGTTCATTTCTCGTAACACAATAGTTACGTTCTGCCTTTGAGAGGCACTTGCTCCAGTAAGCAATGACGTGTTCTTGGCCATCTATCTCCTGGGACAAAACTGCTCCAACACTCTCCTTACTTGCGTCTGTGTCCAGGATAAATGGCTTGTCAGGGTGAGGATACGACAGGATCGGCGAAGATGTTAAAGCCGTCTTCAGTTCGCTGAATGCGTCCTCACATTCCTCAGTCTATAGAAATTTCTGTCCAGTCTCGGTCAATTTGTGAAGAGGTCTTGCAATTTGAGAAAAGCCCTTCACGAATTTTCGATAGTAAGTACACAGACCGAGAAAACTTCTTAAGTCATGGATATTCTCGGGACGACTCCAGTTCTTGACTGCGGACGTCTTTTCGGGATCGGTTCGGACTCCGTGGGCGGATATTATGTGCCCGAGGTAACGTACTTCCCGACGGAACAAGTTGCACTTCGATGGGCTTAGTTTCAAGTTTGCCTCTTTTAATTTCTGCAGTACCTTTCGAATGTTCTCGAGATGCTCTTCGAAAGTCCTTCCGACGATGATGATATCGTCCAAATAAACGAGACATGCTTCGTAGGAAAGTCCTCTCAACACTGTCTCCATTAGACGCTCGAATGTAGCCAGTGCGTTGAAGAGTCCAAAAGGCATAACTTTGAACTGCCACAATCCTTGTCCCGTGGTGAACGCAGTCTTTTCACGGTCATCGGGATGGATTTCTACTTGCCAGTAGCCACTCTTGAGATCCAGAGTGGAGAACCATTCGTTTCCCGATAAAGTGTCCAATGTGTCGTCTATCCTGGGAAGAGGGTAGCTGTTTTTCTTGGTAATGTCATTCAGACGTCTATAGTCAACGCAGAACCGGGTGGAACCATCTTTCTTTCGGACCAAAACAATCGGCGAGGCCCACGGACTAGTCGATGGCTCGATGACGTCATCACGCTGCATCTCCTCTAAAAGTCTGCTCACCTCTTCTTGCTTAGCAAACGGCAGCCGCCTAGGATGTTGCTTGATGGGAGAATGGCTGCCTGTATCTATCCTATGTTGAGTTAAGCTCGTACGGCCAAAGTCACCCGAAGTTCGGGAGAAGAGGTCTTCAAATTCAGCTATTACTTTCTCCGCAGCGCTTCTCTGTTCTGCCGTTAACTCCACGTCTTGTATTAATTCCTTCGTCAGGCACTCGGAAGATTTAGCTGTCGTTTGGCTGATGTTCTTATTAATGAAGGTAACAGGAGTGCATGTCGCCAACACTTCATTTTTCTTTATCACCTTTGACTTGTCCGTCACATTTACTACTCTAACTGGAATTTCTGTTCTCGACAAGTCCACAAGTGTTGCTCCCACAAGTACTCCTCTGATGGAATCACTATTGCTTGGGTGTTCGATTAATCCAAAATGGAATTTATTGCTTTCTTTTACTGTTCCAGAAATTATTGAATCAGTTCTGGGAGGTAGAGTGATATCAGTCTGGGCTATTATTTGCTGTACAGGTAAAATAGTTTCATTTTTAATATCGAACGCAGCTATTTCTTCTGAGTCTGAACGAAGCTCATTATTCTTAAAGTCCAAGTTAAATTTGTGCGATTTTAAAAAGTCCAGTCCGAGAATAAAAGAGTCTGTAATATTAGCGACATATACCACATGGTCGTATCTGGCATTTCCAAACGTGATTTCTACTTGCGCTTTTCCGCCCACTTCGATCTTGTCACCTGTCACAGTCTGGAGGGTCAGCGAGGGCGGAGTCCAGATAATCTTCAAATTTAATTTCTTGGCCAGATCCGTCCTTATGATGGTTACGTTCGCGCCAGTATCAAAATCGGTCTGTCCTGCTTCAATTTTCTTCTCTAAATCCGCCTTCATCTGTTCTTGTCCAGCTTTCATCTCGTCTTGTCCGGCTTTCATCTGTTCTTGTGCGGCTTTCATCTGTTCTTGTGCGGCTTTCATCTCGTCTTGTCCGGCTTTCATCTCGTCTTGTCCGGCTTTCATCTCGTCTTGTCCGGCTTTCATTTCTTGCATCATATTCATGAGTTTTTGAAGTTGTTCTTCCATTTTCTGTCTAGTCAAAACCATAAACCAGAAAATTAAAGTCTTTCTTTAGAACCCCGATTCTGACACCAAATGTTGCGGAATTACTCTGCTACTCCTGGGGTTCGTCGTTCTAAAGTCCTGTTGGTGTAAAAGGTTCAAGTAAAAAGTCACTTGTCAGGATGGAACACAAACTTTATTTCTTCTAGAACTTCGTAGAACAATCAGCTGCACACAATTCACAAGCACAATCTAGCAGTAACGTGCTTTTAACAATCCGCTTGGATCAGAAGCTCTCACAAATGCTGTATTTCTCACACAAAATAAGTCACTTTAACAGGCAAAAATTCCGTGGAAATATTCAAGGGATATAGTACACTATCCCTTAAGACACAGCAATGAAGAATTTACACACAGCACTTTAAAAACAGCTTCACAAAGCAAGCTAAAACACAGCTTCTATAGCACTATCAGTTCACACAAAACAAGCGTACTCAGAGCTCTTCACACATTGAATGTTCAACTCGCAACTGACTGACTTCGGGGCGATGCCCGCTTCTATAAATAGCCGACGCAGGAGGTACAAGAGGTTTCCAGAAAAGTCAATTTCTCGAGGGTTCTGCATAAAGCGTGAATTTTGATTACGTCATAGAAGAGAAATGTTAGGTTATTATGCGTTTTTAATGCAGGAAAAACAACTTCCAGGCCCCATTGGGAAAATCGCGCCAAATGACCAAAAAGTCGCCAAGCTTGGCGACTTTTGGCGAAATATCGCCAAATTTGGCGCCAAAAATAAGTCCTCAAAAGTGAAGAGATCTAAGCTCTAGGACTAATATTTCTCGAGATTTCTAGAAGCCCATAGAAAAACATATGGGAAAGCGAAACCTCCGTATCTCCGGTTCTAATTGGCCGATTTTGATGCAACAAAAAGCAAAATTTATCTATTTGAAGTGTAGAATACGAATTTTAAAACATTTTAAGCCCCAGAGCAGCGGGTTGCCCAGAAAATTCGTAACAATATATAAGATTGTTGTAACATCTAGTTGTGCATCTCGATTTTTGGTTCCAATCTACCCAATTTACAGGACCACCGGAAAGAATTTCAGTACTTTAATGTCCATGGACATCTTCAATATAATACTACTGTAGATAGTCATTGTTTGGTACATGCCCAAAATCTCGCCAAAAATCTCAAAAACTATTATGAAATTTCATATATAAGAATGTTGTAACATCTAGTTGTGCATCTCGATTTTTGGTTCCAATCTACCCAATTTACAGGACCACCGGAAAGAATTTCAGTACTTTAATGTCCATGGACATCTTCAATATAATACTACTGTAGATAGTCATTGTTTGGTACATGCCCAAAATCTCGCCGTCTGTCCTCGACCTTGGCGAGTTTTGGCGAAATATCGCCAAATTTGGCGATAGCCAGTCATTTGGTCCATGCCCAAAGTATCGCCATTTGTCATCGTTCTTGGCGAGTTTTGGCGAAATATCGCCAAATTTGGCGATAATCTGTCATTGTTTGGTTCATGCTTAAAATCTCGCCAAATGTCGTCGATATTGACGAGTTTCGCCAAAATATCGCCAAATTTGGCGCTAAAAATTATTTCGTATTTTGTATAACTCTAAAACTAACCCGTAGATTTTTTAACTTTTGTATTTAGAACTATTGTAATATCTAACTGTTTTCAATATCTTTTTTGACAGCAATCGACTGAGAATTTATTTACAGGGTGAGCTAAATGACTTTGAATACATTGAGGTGTATGTATGCATTCAATTCATTGAAAGTGTGTGGTCAATGACTACTTTGGCTATCCCCAAAATCTCGCAGACTATCTCAAGTTTGTCGGCTTTTGGTGAAATATCGCCAAATAAAGTGTCAGAAGGAAATCTTTCAAATTGAACTCAGCTTGGCGATATCGAACTATTTGGCTGGAAATCGCTAAACCTTACTATTATTGATATTTTATCTTTTTCAAACAAATAAATTTAGAGGAAGTGCGTCGAAAATATTTTTCATCTAATGGACATGCAAGGAAGTCATGTGTTGGACACATCAAGTTTTTTAAAACTAGTCTCTCCCACAAAAAATAACTGCATCCTCTATTTTTGCACACCTATGTCAAGTCATTTTTATTTTTTCCAGGCATACAACAAATGTAAAATAAATTTATTAATACAGACTTCAGATAATTTTTCACACCTCACTTCAAGATTCTCCAGATTTTCATAAAAATATTCAATTTTTCTTGACTTTTCTGTTAAAAATTTTCTTACTATTCCAGGTTTTTCAGTTTTTCTTGATTGCTAGCGACTCTGTATAAGCAAAAAACCTCCCAGAATTCCAAACTAATAAGGTTATCATTATCCACACCCACATTTCTATGAAATCAAGCAATAAATTTTTGCCGTACCCCCTCACCTGGTCTGTCACTCCAGTTGATCCAAGCATGCTCGAGCTGAACTTTCACAGGCTTAAAAAAAGAAAAAATCTTTCTTCAGACTTGTGTCAGTGACTCATCACCCTTATTACGTACATATATACTGTAAATACATAGAGTTTGCTTGTTTTCACTAATAAGTGCTTTTGTGCGGCTTATTGTAATATTTTTACTGTGGAGAACAATACATTTTTGAGTTCAAAGATTGTTTATTCAACTGTGAATTTGTGTTTTCTTATGATCCGATCTTTTTTGCGTTCCGATCATACCCCCTGTAAAGGTGACAGAATAAAGGGGTTCTACTGTATTCGTGTTGTAATGCCTTCAAGCTATGAGTTATTGATAGATGCTTAAAAAAATAAAAGAAAATTTAAGGGTTTTACTATATAAATTCAATGACACAGCAGCCCACATAAGGACTAAGCCTATGATGTTCACCAGGCTTCCTTAACCATGGGCCTTCTGGTATAGAAGTTTATGCTCTGTCCAGATGGTTAGCCTGAAATGGAGCCCCCAGTACAGTTTTCCCCTCTGAAAATTAGTCCTAATTTTATAATCTCACTTAAGGGATGAAAGACTCAGTCAGCCTTGCCCAGCCTAAGGATCAAACCTCAGACCTGTCTCAAAGCAGTGTAATGCATATACAGTTACATGCTGATAATCCACATTGATTGAGACCAGACCCTGTCCCAATTATCAAAATGTTCAGATTTTTTGAAAAGAACCCAAAAAATCTCATTTGAGTTCATAACAAAAATGAAAACTTGATAAAACCATTAATAATTCACTTTAGTGGTTAAACAGTTGGAGCAGATAAATAAAACCATTAATTAAAATGAAATTATAATATATTTAAATCAAAGAATATACATAAATATGTATTTACAGAATGGTGTAAAATTTATATGTCATAATTTAATGCAGTTTAGACAATATCATAGCTGCCAAGTGTTCCGTTTTATACGGATTTGTTCCGTTTTTTGAGCTTTGTTTCGTAAATACGTTTTTAGGCCAAAATGTTCCGTTTTTCAGCTTCTGTGGAAAGATTTTAAAAAATTAATAGAAAAAAGGAAAATCGTGTACATTTTTAGCTTTTGGTAAAGCATTTGTCCTTATAAATAAGTCAATAAATTTAATTGAATGACATTTATCTTATTATTCTTTCAAGTTTTATTTCATTAAAAACTTAAGTCTATTGTAGTAATTGAGCCAAGTTAAGTATATTTTATTTTTATAAATTAAGGATTATATATGCACATTATCTCTCTACACAATTTAATTTTGTTAATGTAAAATTTTTAATTGTATATTTAATCATACATTTCATGACCAGGCACTGGGTTCCTTATTTCTCCTTTTATGACCACGTGCTTTGTTCCTTATTTTGTTGTTGGAAGGTTGGCAGCTATGCAATATGAACAATACTTTTCTACCAAAGTAATTCTAATTAAAGGAAAACTAAATAAAAGTTGCATGCTTTGAAGTTGAATAAATTTTATCTGTTTACTTTTGGGAGTACAAAATATAGGCATGAATAAAAAAATATATATATATAATAAAAGAAAGCGGACTGCTGATTTAGGTCCAATAAGGAAACCCTTGGTCTGTGCTGACAGCAAAAAAAAAAATAAAATAAATAAAAGTGCAACAAAATAAAAGGTTGGGCAAAATTAATTTATAATTTTGCACCAATGGGCACTGGCATTGGTTTCCTTATCTATATATCACTTTAACTTTTTTTTTCCCGACTACTGGATTTGAATCTGTATTTTTCATGTCTAGATTATCGATGCTTTACTATCTCTTTGCCACAGTACTTGTGTTACTATGTATTCTTAAATTAATAGTGCAACACCATAATTTATTATGCAACAGGGTTCCCATTAGAAAAAAAAAATTGGGTGAGATTTCTGAAAGTTAAGTGAGGCCATAAATATTGTTTAACATCATTTTATTTATTTATAGTGCAATTTCAATAATGCCAATTTTTCCCATTCATTAAAAATTTTAGCAGCTTCATCATGTGGAAAACATTCTAAATTGATATTTCCATCAGCTATTCTAATAAGATTGCTTAAATTTGCACTTGAAAGTTTACTGAAATTGCACTGAAATTTGCACTTGAATTGTTCATGAATATTCAAAGTCTCAAAGAATCACACCCAGTTTAACTAAGCAACAGAATTATTAACTATAATATTTTATCTAATATAATAAAATTATATAAAATAACGTAACATTTATATAATATATTCATATAAATATTAAATTATATTATACTACAAAGTTGGTAAGATACAAATATGTGTGACAAAGTTAAAACAGATATATTTAAGTTCATATTCTTATTACAGTGAAAGCTAGATTATCCAGCATTTAGCCGGAAAATTTCAGCTTCCCTTTTTTTTTCTTCTTAAAAGATTAACTCTTACTGTGAACTGCAACTAAATGTAGAACAGAAGGGGGGTACAAATTTCAAACTGCCAGAGGATATCAATAATTTCATGAATCTTGGTGGTATATAAAAAAAACAAACAGATGAAATAAAGTAATTAAAAACTTTGTAAAAAACACACATAAGAAGTAAAAGGAGTTCCTCCTCTTTCCTTTTACTTCTTATGTGTGTTTTTTACAAAGTTTTTAATTACTTTATCGTTTAACACCAGTATTTTGAGTGTTTTTTCAACAGATGAAATGCTCTCAAAACTCAAATACGACGGATGCACATACAAAAACGAAACATTTTACAGCTGCGGAACATGAGGAGAAAAATCAACACTTCAGCTCAGTGCCGATAGCATTAATTAATATTCCCGCCTCTGTATTCCGATGATTCAACCGTGTTATCTCTCAACAGAAACTCGGAGAGGAAGGGGGAGGATGCTTCTTTGTGGCCGCAGCAGCTCTTTATCAGAGTCTTTTTTGTCTCCAGCTGTTACCATCTATTCTTTCCCCAATTTCGACAGTAGTAGAGTGAAAACAAATTTTGTATGTTTGTAAAGTGGCATTTTTAAACTTTCAAACAGTGCATGAGAATTTTGCACTGGTGGCGATTATTTTGTAGCGCGAGAGTACCTCACGCTCTAATATTTTTTGCACGAGATTTGAGAAATTTATGAGAGATTCTCGGGCTCTAGCAGGAACCCTGTGCGATTTCTCTACTCTATTTCTCAAAGTTATTAATGCATATTTACATATTTAAAATTGCTACATTTTATGCAAAACAATTTTCATTAGTATATTTTTTCTCCCAATAGGCTGGCACTTGCTCTTCAAGCATTTTTGCCTCTACAAAATCCCAAAATACAGGCCATTTTGTCATGGGATCACCCAGTGGCTGGTAGAGACAAGTAAAAAATTCATCAGTCAACCTAAAGTTCAAGCCCTAGCTGGGAATTGAACCCAAATCGAAGGTTGGATAGACTGGTTCTTTAGGTTACTATGTTATAGTATACATTCACCATACATAATGCAGTTTGAGAAGAAACATTCAAAATGTTTTAAAATCTGTGACATAACTTTGTTCTATTAAAAAGCCACAGAAGAATTTTACTTCTTCAGGATCAGCCTAAAATTTTTAAAATTTTAAATGAAATAGTTGTCCTTAACTTTTTTCAGAGCAGTAAACATGGCGAAAACTTAATGAACAATGTGAGGAGTATTGTTTACTTTAATAACAGCCTTATTTATTAGATTTTCCTTTTTAAAAATTCTCCAATTTCAATAAGATTCTTTACAGAAGTAATTAATTAGTACAAACCCAATATTCATTGCAGAATGCTTTCAGATTATTTCTGCCAGATGTATATTATTTGTGTATAAGAAGATGTTGTTGTTAATAAATAAAATTATCATACAAACATTCTAAGAAGCATTTTTATTCAAATGCTCTTTTTCTCTCACTTAGAAATCTCCTTCTGAATTGTATAATAAAAATTTAACTTTAGAATGTGCAAATTCCTAAAATTATGTTAATACTGTTTATTGATTAATGGGTGCAAAATTTTAAAAATTTGTTATTAAAAAGTTTTAATAGAGTTTTCATGAATACAACTGATAATAAAATTTGTTTTTAAAATGAAACATCTAGAAATATTGAATAATTCTTCCTTATAAAACTATCAAACTTATTGTCTTAAGAATGTTTATAGAGTGTAGTTCATTTTTAAATGTAACATTGTCTCTTGAAATATAAGAAATTTTACATCATATTTATTTCATTCTAAGAAACTTATTTGTTTATCATTATTCATTTTATGAGTGCGCATTGATATTTATGAAATTCTTTCATTTCATTATATGATGATAAATGATATTATAAAAGATGTAATGAAAGATTTATCTACTTTTAAATGTTCTTTGGTTCATCTTGAAATTGCTGTAGCTTCGTTTGCCATGGTAGTATGTAACACACAATATTTGGTTCACAAGAAGTGAAATACAGCTTCTCATGTATTGATATGTATGATTTCTTTATAATGTTATTTTGATGCTTCACAATCTTGATAATCCAGCGGTTGGTTAGTCCAGCATGTTTGGTAATCCCTTTCCCTCTGGAAACGCATGTTCGGATTTCATTCTCCACTTGTGATGGCATTGCTATTGAAGATGTCCTAGTGATTAAATGTTTCCAAGAGTGTTTTTTTGATAAAATTTATAAATGAAGAAGCAAAACAGCTATGATTAATTTTCATAGCTAAATATTGTGGCAGCTATGCCACTCCTTTACATGTCCCCAAATTGGCGTGTGTGTGCACCAACTGAAAGACGACCCGTGTCCGGGAGTCGGAGATTTTGCAATCGCAATTTTGAGTGCTGAATTCCCGCTGCACTTTTCAGTTTCTTCGTCGCACACAAATATCCATTCCGTGCATGCGCACTTGCAGAAAATATCACTATAAAGATCTTGACAGCAGTTCAGCAGCCAGCAGTAAAACTAGTGTTGTGCTCCAGCCTGCTAGTCCAGCCAGCCACGTGTGTGCCTGCATCTGTGCCTTGATCCAGATGACGTGTCTCTGCTGCTTTCTCTTCCCGTTACCACATCGCGGATAGTTAGTTCTTCAATGAAAATTCTGCAGACGAAGGAGAAAGGAAGTTGTGCCTCTGTCCTACTGCAGAAATATACACCTGGCTGCATAAGTATATTACAAATCTAAAGTGTTCCTGTTTAAGTGTTGTGTTACTAAGTGTACATGTTAAAATGCTAACAATAAAATTTTGTTAAGTTGCAAAAACTAGTCATCCTTTCGGGGTCTAGAAGAGACAAAGGATATTTAAATTTCTTTATTTTGTACCCATCATTGGGGACTCTTCAATATTTTGTCATATGTTGTCCTGGAAAAAAAAAGGTGTATTATATCTGTAAATTTTCTATACTGCTGATAATCTGGAATTTTTCGATAATCTGTCAATTGTCTGGTCTCTTGTATGTGTTGGATTATAACGATTGTACTCTATGCTCTTTTACTGACATTTTTTCTCTAAATTTATTTTATGCAATAGAGATGTCACTGCTGAAATAAAGTTTTGCTATTAATATTTCAGACATTGCAGCAGAAAATATAATGATTCTGTTTCTTATTTCACTGCTTATTTAATGAAAAGATTTATCTTGCTGTTAAATGGACTTACTTTGGTTTATCCCAAAAAAACGTGTAGCTTCTTTTCCCTGTAAGCTGGTTGATATTGTTCTGTCTACAGGGGAGAAACAATTCTTTAATTTCTCTATCTTCATATTGCATGTTTTTTTGTTTTTACTTAAAAAGACCAGCTCATAGCTGCCCTAGCTCCCTGCACCTAGCCCAAGCACCTTGGATATTTCAGAGCTGCTAGCCCAAGCACCTTGGATATTTCAGAGTTGCTGCAGGAATCCCTGTCAACTTCATTTATCCTTATTATACCAAGCCTATGTCGCCAACACTGCTTACCAAGCATTGCCTTCATCTCCGAGGTCCTCTGGCGACCTCCTTTGGAATGTTAAGGGTTAAATCTGCACGATGGACATGTTTTTATGTCAGTCAGGACAAAAGCAAAAAGGGCATGTGATCAGAGATGTCATTTATTTATTTTAAATCGAACATAAATCTAACCTTTTCACTCTGATCATTAAAAAGACACAGTAGGAAATACTTCGATTTTGTAATCAGTGCTGTTTCCAAACAAGGGTCTTGTGCACAATTCTTGGATTTTAGCAAAATATTTAGTTTTTATTTAGTTAGCAACATGGATTACAACAGAAGTCTATTGTATCTTTTCTATGATAGGAGCGAAGAAAGATTTCCACTCTCGTCAGGAGACAAGATTAAATGCTTTTAAAGGTCAGCCTAGTTAGTACAAGATTGTTCCCAGGTTCTTTCAGCTGTATGCCTTGCCAGAAAGGTTTTACTGACTGAGCAGTTGAAAAAAAAATCAAACTCTTCCCATTGCTATTGTTTGATTCTAATCAATATAAAGGGGGGGTGGACTTTAAACTGAATGTTATGGTCTAATTGCAATGTTAAAGAGTAGACAATGAGATTGAGAAAAACATGAAAATATGAAATAATTTAAAATAAATATTAAAACTTTTTTACGTATTTAATAATTATTTAAACTAAATGATTAAAAAAAAACAAGTGATACAGTCTTTTGTGGCTTAATTGTTTTACTTGTATAAAGGTGTATTTACTGTTGAAAATATTATTTTTTTACATTTTAATGATGTCTTCTAATCAGATTTAAATCCCCATATTAATCTTTCAATTAAAAAATGAATATTTATTTAATATTTTGCTATTTTAAAAAATATTAAAAATAGAATAAAAGGATAATTTTCAAACTTAATTTCCTGAACTTTTTTTTTTCCAGCAAAGGAACTTGTTTTTTTAAACTTGGAATTCTGTTAATGTATAAAAATAACTGACCGAAATTTATATTTAATTAGATATGTCACAGTTACAGTTTACACATATGTTTTAACAGCAAAGTTTAAATAAATAAACTATTTACTCTATTTTTGGGAGATTATAAAAAGTTCAGGAAATGCAACTTAACTATTGATATAAAAAGTTTTTTTTTTTTTTTTTCCCAATGCAGCAGGCGATTACAGACATTATCCTTACGCCGTACAGAGATCAGAGAAACAAAACAAACTAAGAATATTTAAAACATTAAAAGCACTAAAAATGCAAAATCAGGCAACCAAACTGTTCAAAGAATCTCTAGCCTCCCAGTATCGGGAATAGATACAGTTCTTAGAGTAGAGCAAACGGGGATATGATCGGCATCCATTGTTGCACCACTGCGGCAGAGGGGGCAGGCAGGACTATCTACCAGGTTGAAGCGGTAAAGATGGGCATATAAACAGTCATGTCCAGATGCCAGTCGAAAGGCAGCCACTGCATTACTTCTTGGACAGTCAGGGAGATTGAGGATGGCATTTCTCCACGATTTTTCCTTCGTTCGATCTTTTAGTAATGCCATATGTGTTGTCTTAAACATTTGATTAATTCTTGATGAGACTGAGTTATAGCTAACCAGATTGCATGGGGCCTGCTTAACAAAACAGCCCTTTTTGGCCAGCTCATCCGCTTTTTTGTTACCTGGGATACCACAGTGGGATGGGATCCATTGTAAGACAATCGTTTTATATTTATTGTGCATTTCTCTTATTAAAGTTCTACATTGCACTACAGACATAGTGTCGGGAGCCTGAAGGCAGTTGACAATGGCTTGAATAGCAGCCTGAGAATCTGAAAAAATGACAACCTGGTCCTCTTCAGAGTGAGAAGGGCAAGCATCTAGATGGGCTAGAGCTTTGATATAAAAAGTAGATAACATAAAATTCCCCTACAGGCATGTAGACAGAAGGAGGTGGAAAGGGGGCTAAATTGTGCTGGAAAAGCATTTGTAAAGTAACTGAAATCTACATGTTTATGTATTTTTTCATTACATGAAATCTTTGTATGAATTATTGATATGTTTGAGATCATCTTTTAAATCAAATCTGAGATGTTTTTAATCTGAGTCCACCCAATCTTAATGATGTTGTTTAACTTAGAACCTGAGCCTAAAATTTAAGCTTCCAAGAATAAAAGACACATAATTTATCTCTGGAATATCATAATTTTATTAACAGGATTGATGCTGAGAATGAAGTGCAGTCCAAACATCCAACATTTCTCCTGGTTCTCTAGAGGGGAAATGACATACATTCATTAATAAACAGATATCCAAATGCATAACTAACTAAACAATAAACATTGGAATTTAAATATAGCAGATGTTTAGCACCTACTACATGCACTTGTTCCCCCATCTTTTATGAAATAACTGCACTAATTCATCAGAAAATGTTATAGAGGAGAGGAGGGTACTATGGAATAGTCAGGATATATAAAAAACACTGAAAATTCAGCTCTGCCTAGTCTTGATATCACATGTGGATACCATGAATTAATCAAGAAAGACATCCATGATGTAGTTCAGTGACAGTTGACTGCTTGTTGTCATACTACTGGCTACTGAAACATAGTGTAGTGTGTTTTGTGATTTTTAAAAATTTTCATATAACTTTTCAGACATTTTCTACTTGTATTCATATGATTGGATGTACAGCAAAGTGCACACTAAAAGAATTGCAGTTTGCTATACTGCGGTCATTTTTTAGCTGAGAATGGTCTATCTAACAGTTTAAAGGTTCATTTTCCATGATGGCATGTCAGGTATTATGGAATACTAGATATTTTATAATACCTGACGTAAATATACTCATCTGTAATGGATTTCGTGCCATCAACTAAGGACCAGAAAACAGAGAAGCTGAATGGAAAATTCTTTAAAGATCTGTGAGGGGAAATTCCTATTAAATTCTTCAGTTGTTTTCTGTACGCTCACCTTGACTACTGAAGCAGAGAAAGAAAGTTATGTATGCAACATTTGTAAATAGATTCAAAGCAGAAATGACTTGAAAATAATCTTAAAAATATGGTTTTATAGTTAAATTAATTATGATTTATGAAGTATAATTAGTTTTTCGACAGTTTAAATCACCTATTCTGTATTACCCGACTATTTCATATTAACCTCCATTTTTAACTTTTATTAAAAATAATTTCTTCTCTAATAACAAAATAGTGTTTTTCTTTGCAAGTCGCATTTCATTACAATGAGTACTCATGATGATTTGGGGGATTTTATTGTAAAACCTGTAAAGTTAAATTTAGAAATGTAAATGGTATTCCGTAATACTCTCCCCTATCATTTAAAAAAATCTGTTTGCTAGAAATAAATGAGAAATTTCTCATAAGCCTGAGCCTGAATGCAATAATGAATTACAGAATCCGAGCCTGGTTTAGACCCACATTGAGCCTGTTTTATCCCATGCTCAATCGGGTATCATTTGGTATATGTATCAGAGATCAGTAGTATTCAAGCTTTTTGGAAGTGTGATCCTAATTTTGACATTTCGCTACTATCGATTATATTTTAAATTTAGTTTATCATTGTAACTTCAGGTATTTAGTAATAAAATACTACATAAATGAAACATAAGGAAAATGTGTTTGAGTATTACATCAAATGGTTAAATATTTTTGAATACAGTAATCTATTTTAATAAAACTAATTGGAAAACTGGATAATTCATCAAATTATGTATAGCTAGACACATTGTCTTAATAAACACTGAATATTTTATGGAGTAATTTAATTTCTGGTTTGTCTTTCTTTCTTTCCCTTTTTTTTTTTTTTTTTTTTTTTCTAACCTCTTTCCCAGCTAATTTCATTCATGGTTTTAAAAAGGTTTTTAAAGCTATATGAAATATACTGTTTGAGTATTTAGACAATTTAAAGTACAAACTTATCTAAAATATCAGAATGTACTAATGAAATAAAATTACTAAACATTGAACTAACTGTACATATTTATGCAGCTAAATTGTGTTTGAACTACAAACAAGTTTTGCAAACATCAGAACGTATTAAAAATTGTTAACCTAATAAAACTTCCTGTGCATTTTAGAGGATTTTATATTGTGTAAAAGAAAAAAAAAATGGATGAATGTTTTGAATCTCTCTCTCTTTTTTTTTTTTTCTCTTTTTTTTTTAAACACTTGGTTTAAATCAGGCAACTCAGTTGTTTTCCATTATTGGAATGATTGAAATCTGACAATTCCAGAATGTCAGACTTATACTTTTAGGAAAACTGATGAGATTTTTTTTAAGTAAAAATTTTGGGGATTGAGGGCCCAAAATTCCAGGCCCTTAGGTTGAAGCCTTATAGAAAATCAGTTCCTCAAAGGGGAGTTAAATCCAATCATCCTCTGTCTATGTCCTTTTCGCAGAAGGATTCATCAAGTTTCTTAACTGAGCTTCATGAGCAATGAGCTTGTCTCAGAGTATCCGTTATTTTCAGTCACAGAATCAGGTTTTTTCCCATTATTTTCAGGCAGGAAATTCATTTTTTTTTCTTATTAGAGAAAGGTATTTTTCTTTATTCCCTATATCACAAAGAAGGATTTTAAGCATTATTTAAAATTATGGAATCAGGTTTTGTATCATAGTTGAAAGCTATTATGCCTTATTTTCTAATAAGCGACATTATTAGACAAAACCGGGTGCCTATGTACTTCCAAAAAATTATTTATTTAGCCTAGAGCCTACAATATAGTTTTTATACATTAAAGAATAGTCATTTTTGAAACCAACGTTCTAATTCATTCAAATATATTGTAATACATTCAGATAGAAATTGAAGCACTTTTATTCATGTAGTTATTTTACACGTAAGAAAAAGCTGTCCTAGTCCAGCTACCATACATGTATGTGTGCCTACATGTATGTGTACATGTTACCATACATGTATGTGTTTCCATACATGTATGTGTGTAGGTAGATGGATACGTAACGTTAACAAAGTTTTTGCGCATTCTTTTGTTAAAATATAGAATTAGTTTTTTGTAACTGCACCACCAGCTTGAATAATATATATATATATATATTTTTGGAGGGGTGGTGGCGGGGCTAAAACACCAGAGTTCTTTTTAAAAAAATGTTCATACATGTACATATAATGTTATAAATAGTGCACAGTTAAAAATATGTTTGAATTATTAGTTTTCTTCATTTTTTATTATCAGATCTATAATCTATGATTATTAGTCCTAGAAAATAAATTTTAAATCAAGGCAAATACATTACATATATCTTAATACACTATACCAGAGGTTCCCAAACTGGGTGCCGCGGCACCCTAGGGTGCCACGAGCGTATGTCAGAGGTGCCGTGGAGATAATCAAGAAAAGTGTTTTGGTAGAATATAATAAAATAATTTCCTCTGAACCGGTATCCCCAAGAAAGTGAGCCAAGCCGATCACTAAGAGAGCTCAAACAAAAATATTTCAGTCAAGTTAAAGACTGTCCTGTAGCCTCTCTTTTATAGGAACTCCCTGAAATGGGGGTATTGTCAAAATTCTATATCCCTTTCCCAAGAGAGTACTTTCTTGAGAGTTACCCCTATAAACAAACAAACAAAAAATAGCGTAAAATGCATCCAAACTGCTTCATTCTAACCTTCATATTCATATTGCTTTAAAGGAAATCTGCCACGAAAGTTTTTAGCCTGAAAAGGGTGCCGTGAAATGCTTGCATTAGCCTGACAAGGTTGCCGCGGGAAAAAAAAAAGTTTGGGAACCCCTACACTATACAAAAAATATTTTTTTAATAAATAGAATATAATCTCACTGTAGTCTCTAGTTATAAAACGAATTCACAGTATAGTCAGAATACAGAAATGCAATCATGGTTAAACCAGCTGTGATATACAATTAAAGGAGCAACCAAATTTATTTACATGAAAAAGGTAAAATAGTACTTACTCACTTTTTTGACTGGAGATATCACAACTTCATTTGTTTTACAACAGATGCGAAATTTTTATAATTCCAATCGTAAAAAACTATGTCCATTAAACCAAAATCTTTACCGAAAGCCCCCCCCCTCCTCCATATTTAGGTTGAATTTATTTCACAACTCTGAATATGAAAAAAAAAATGCATTTGGTATTCGGATATAAAGTAAAATTATCACATTTATTCGAATACACCGAGAAGTAAACTTCGTCGTGTCTACTGCATTAACGTAGCACCCACAGCAAAAGGACTTAGCATTAAGTAAAATACTATACTCCAATTATCTGCAGTCGTCTGTTACGCGTAATGCGACGATAGTTTTGTACGTTTAAGGGATCTTAAGCAACGAACATCTTGCATTCAAAATTGCTAAAATCAGCTTTGTGGGTATTATTTAGATTACGAGCAGAAGTGACTCGGAGACATTTCATTCGTCCAAGTTCGCAGGTGCCAGAAAGAGAACGGAAAGTACCATTTTAGAACTAGACTTTCAGAAGATTCACAGACAATTTTCGTTTTTTAACAGAACTTCCGTAAAAAAAAACAGCAAAAATCCTTTATTCACCAATAAGGGAGAATCACCCTTTGAGATTCTCAAGTGAAAAGCAGGTTGACATTGTCTCTGAAATTCAGATTTTTTATAACAGTGGCAGGTAAAGTGGCGTAAGTCATCATTTTAAAAAATATTACGTACTTACTATTTCACTCAGAGGCAGGGGATTTGTTTTATTAATTTTCTTAGGCAAAGAGCAACATTCTTCTAACTATAAAGGGTAGGAAAGGAGGGACCGTATAAGAATTAAATTTGGTATTTTAATATGTATACAACCCCCAGTAAAAAAGTGCCATATCTGAAAGCTACTCTTAATTTGACGAACTTTTCTAATTGGAAGTATGTTTTGATCACTTACGGTTTAAAAAATAATCGCCTAAACATCTATTTTGAATCAGCCTGTACAGTTACGCTGATTCCTGACGCACTGATTCAATGACTCTCTAATAATTCCGGGCAACCATTCCAAGATTTTCCGCCATTACTTCAAAAGATTACAAAGTTGAGCATGAAAAGCGTAATAAGAAGTACACCATTTCTACGATCTGCTTAAAATTTTTCTTAATTAGGTATAAAAATATAGAGAGCATTCTGAGCTACTTTAAAAATCTGAAAATCCACTCGTTCCCTAATTTCTAAGCAATTTTGCGCTATTTTCAGCTCCATTTTCTTTCCCTGAGTTAAAAAAAAGTTAATCATTTGGGTGACAAAATTAGATGCCGCAATTGACGTGCCGTCATATTGAAGTCCCGGTCATGAGGCTTGGAAAGGAAAGTTGCGATTCCAATTCGTTTAAAATAGCTTTTCCAGATAACATAGTTTTTTTTTTTCAGAAGTAAAATGATATCGTCTGAATGAAGCATTGATGCAAGAGGGGCTGTGTACACAAAACAAAATCGATCGAATCGTCCACCAGAACGAGCTTTGACTTCTAGTATTACAATATTACCTTTGAGAGTAGCCTATTGTTTAAGCTGAAAACTTTGAAATTGCTCTCAAAGAAAAGGATTTTACCACTGAACTACGCCACCATACCGGCAACAAGATAGTAGAACCACTAACATTTGCTTTTAGGAGTTCTTTTGCTTTCTTTACAATTTCTTTACAGTTGCATAACAGAAAGAAGGCAACGAAATTTGATAAGGAGTCAGAAAGAATAATATGACAATTAAAAAAAAAATATTTTGAAGTAGAGAAAAAAGTATAAAGAGAAAAAAAACCTTCATTTTACCTGTAGATAAAAGAAAAATATAAAAAAAAAATAGATTTATAAATTTTGAAAAAGAGAAAAAGTAAAACTATGTTTTTACGTTCAGATTAAATTTTGAAAATGTTGAATTTATATAGTACGAAACTAAATCTTATATTTTGAAGTGTATTATAAAGTTCATAGGAAAAAATATATTTAGTCTGAATCAGTGTCACTAAACGGATTTGTTATTTTATTGAAATTAGGAGAATATATTTAGCTTGGTCATTTTTTCTATTTTTGATAGACCTATAATTATTAAGTAAACAATAGTTCTTTAATATAAAGATACAACAGCTAGAAAATGTAAAGGTATCCTAAATTATAACAAAAATGTCCTATTTCAAAGAACAAGAATTCTTTTTTCTCCTCTGTAAAAAAAAAAAAATAAATCCCTGCGATTTCTCAGGTTGAGCTGGAAATTTCCAGGATTTTAGCAAAATAAGGCTTTCTTCCCCTGAGTTTCTCTGATATAATTAGTTAAAAATTCCTTGTATTTTCCAGTTTTCATTCAGACGTACGGCACTGAAGTTCTGATTACATTTTTTAGTTTGTAACCGATTTTTTTATAAATTCCAATAGAACGAGCCTTTATCGGAAACATCTATCAGATAGTGAGCTGTCTCCATTAGAGAGATTTTTCATAAACTAATTTAAAAATTCTTTTAAATACAGAAATAATACCTTGGTCAAAAATTTTCGGGTAAAATACTTTTTTCCGTTACATCAATGGTGGTGGTGATCTGTGCCCCATTTCATTTGGCTCTCGCCCTATTTGCCATAAGATATTCCACAGGCTCAAATATGCATTTTTAGTTATCCGTCATGGAACATAAAAAGTTTTCAATTCAGTTGTAGCTTGATTACGAAATGGATCACTGGGAACAGAAAGTAAATGAAAAATTGGTCATTTTTAATCGACGTCAAAGTGACAGTTAACTTCCACCCATTAAATGAAAGAATTTCGGAAACAGTAGACAATTTGCTTTATTACTTTGTATAACTCTGACTTAATATTACCTAAAATTAGATTGAACGAAATATGTATGTTCAGTCGATTACTTAAAATAGTCTACTATGCTAACCATTTTTTTTTCTTTTAAAATTCATAACTTTTATCCGATATAGAAAGCTTCTTAAAGGAACGTGCGTACATCAGTTTAAGATTACTCAACTCTTGACTCAATTTCTCAAACCAAAAGTTCAATCAACAAAAAAATTGAATGTAAAAGTTTTATTACAAATTTTTTTTATATGGTCAAAAATTATAGCTTCAATTAACCCAGAATTTTAAACCCCTATTAAATTCAACAATAAGCTCATGCAGAAAACTGTCACTGATATTACATCAAAAATAATTATCACAAAACTTGCCTTAACCCTTTGAGGCGCAACCCTTTCCCAATGCTGAAAAAAGGGCAGCCGTTGCCATCGCTCGAGTTATCTACCAGCAAGATGGCGAACGATCGAAACGTTCATCGCGTGCCACAGATCTGGAGACCCTTTTTTGACGACAGCCGGCTGTGCGGCACAGCCAGCTGCCGTCAAAAAAGGGTCTCCAGATCTGTGGCACGCGATGAACGTTCTGATCGTCCGCCATCTTGTTGGTAGTTAAGTCGAGCGATGGCAACGGCTGCTCTTTTTTCAGCATTGGGCAATATATCCAGCTGTCCTCGCATTCTCCCCCTTTTCAGCAGATGTCAGTGCTGTTAAAAATAATCGTGACCTTTTTTTGACGGGAAATGACGTGCTAAAAAAGGTAAAGGATTCACGCGGAGCTATGTCACCCGCCATTATTTTTATAGAAATCCAATCTATTCTTCGTGACTGGCAACAGTCAAAACGTCAGAGTTTGGTGTTCCCAGAGCGGGAACACTGCGCGTTAAAGGGTTAAACATAAGACTATTTTCATCAGCTTGCAGACGAAAACTAACTTTGCAGAACACAGAGGGATGCACTAACTTGAAGAGCAATCCTACATTATTGACAAACCACGTCAGGATCACAAGTTTTCCAGGCAGAATAAATGCACCAAGACCATTGGGTGAAAGAGGTGAAAATAATTATTATATAGTAGAATAACAACTGCCGGTCAATGTTTTTCTGGATCTTCTCAATCCAGGAAGTGTCCGGTGTGGTAACTACGTATGTGAGTCAGTGGAAGCCCCTCCCACAATCAGCTACTGTTCGCATCCATTTCCAGATAAGCTTTATGTTTTCAGGCATTCCCATAACAAAGGAGTCACAGGCACAGATACATATGCCCATAGTAAGATAATGTCCCAAAAAGGTGGTAACGGACTTTAATTCTTAGAGATAAGTTGGCAATGTAAATTGAACAAAAATGTTCAAAATAAGGTCGGAAAAAGACTGCATAATAAAAAATCCTCTCGTTCATTTACAAAAAGTTGCACGTCTTAAATTTTTATACGACCGCCGTGCGAAAAAATTCTTAATTAGTAAAATGTGCCCCATATATTAAAGACGTTATGCACAAAATTACATCCTTTTTTATCATAAAACGTGTCAAAGATATATTTAAACAAATAGGATCGTGGGCTTTAGATGAATTTGAATGTAATCGTTTATGGCTTGTGTGAAAAAAAAAAAAAAATCTTTTTTTTTTTTTTCTTTTCAGGGGCTGAGAACATAATTTGTTCACAGCCCCGAAATGCAAACATTCGACGTGATTTCATTCCCCTTTGAGAGTCATTAAAAAATGTCAAATATTTTTAATCTTCATATTTTTTTAAAAAATTATAATTTTCAAATTTACTACATCACCTCATGAGTACTTGAGGCGCATTTTAATAACTGGGAATTTTACTGTACGCGTTCGGGCCTTCCGCATGGCTGCTGATCTAACGGTCTGGAGTTTTGGGCGATTTTCTTAAGATATAACGTTAATACGCTGTAGAATCCCTTAAAAAGTCCACCGATCATGAAACCTCCCCCCACGTTGGCAGATGCTTCTGGTGTAGGTTCACCATAACACAAAACCTTTATGTCCTAAAAATATTATTTGTATATCATCTGTATAGCCTCACCATGGCACAGTGGTTAAGCCACTGAAAATGG
Source organism: Cheiracanthium punctorium (assembly GCA_038373885.1). Lineage (NCBI taxonomy): Eukaryota > Metazoa > Arthropoda > Arachnida > Araneae > Cheiracanthiidae > Cheiracanthium > Cheiracanthium punctorium. Next base: position 7,471 of record JAWZYV010001009.1, on the reverse strand, counting down.
TAGATGGCCGAAGTGTGAAGGTCCCGGGTTCGGGTCCCATCGCGCGGCTGTCGATCTAACGGTCTGGAGTTTTGGTAGGTTTTTTCCAGATCTAACGTGAATGCGCGTTAGAACCCCTTAGAAAGTCCTCCTACCAAGGCAACCCCCCTTGGCAGATCGCCCTAGAGTAGCGTTGCCATGATCACACACAACCAACAACCAACCATCTGTAAAGTTCTGTTTCTCTCCCCTCTGAACACAAACTTTTATTCCAACACTGTAAAAACGAGGTACATAAGCAAAATGTACTCATTTCTGAGTATTTTGTTATCTTATAATAGCTCCGAGTGCTTTACTCTTAAATTTAAGCAACGCGTGTACGCATTTTTTCAAATTGAAGTTATATTTAAGCATGTCATATACTCATTTATGAAACTATGTACTTAAAAAGTACGAGTGCATTAAAATACTTATTTTTAAGTAGATTTGTTTTAACAGTGAAGTAGTCTGAAATAAACAAACATATGTGATTTAATTGAAATGACCTTAAAAACGCATTAAAGCAATTACTTCTAGCATATTGCATATACTGATGTATTCCCTATAGTTATAGCATGCTAAACTACCTGGAAATAAATTATATTTTGCGGAGATAAAAAGTGCTCACATTTCCTTGTAAAGGAACTGAGCATCTTTCCCGGCATTATTTTCTGTTTTTCCTGATCGTTTTTTAATCTTACTCATTAGCAGCAACATTCTTTGTGCTTTGCCAAATCTACCCGAAGCAACTAAGGGCAGGGAATTAATTGCACGAAATGGTCTTCGCGCATTCAGGCGCATTATCGTCCAACTGCGTTGCCAAACTCATTTTCAAGGCTGCAATTAGACGGTTTTGTGATTTTTTTTTCGGGCAGCTGGCTGTGAATTCTTCTAACCTCTAATTTACACATGCCGGAACTCAAGATATGTTTTCTTCTTTTTCGTTCTGTAATGTACAAGAGTTACACAATATTCGAAGAATAGCTGACCAAAATGATAGGTTAACTAAATAAAATGGGTGATCGTTTGTCCTTGGCCAACCTCTATACCAAGAAATGGAAATTGAATTCTTTAGCCGTAATAACTAAACGTTCCGATGCTCTTTCGAAATAAAAGGTAATCAGTCAGGCCTCATGATCTGTTCGCGATCAGAAAACATTGCTGAAAGATTTTGTAAGTCGGCCTCAGTGGGATCTGGCGAAAAATCTCAGCCATTTTTATAACACGCTTTTATTAGCTTCACCTGTTTGTATGTTTGTAACCGACTCCTTTGAACTCGATTTTGACCCACTTTAAACGGTCAGATTTAATTTAAACTTTGTAGATATATCAAGGATCGATGACAATACAATAATTTGATAAGTTTATCCCATTATCCTGATTTTAACACGCTTTTATTTATTAGCTTCACCTCTATGTATGTTTGTAACCGACTCTTTTGAACTCAAATTTGGCACACTTTAAACGGTCAGATTTTATTTAAACTTTGTACATTTATGAAGAACCGGTGACAATACAATAATTTTATAAGTTTATCTCATTATCCTGATCAGGATCGCCAGGATTAAATATCAGGTTGTAACGAAAGTTTTCCGCCATATCTGCCTGAAAAACTAACTTCTTACTCCTTAGATAACTGTTTTTGAACTTTCGGTACCAAACCTGCACAGTGACACATGATACAACAATAGTACTTAAAGCTGTACTCGTAATTCGTTGATATTATGCAGCTGACTTTTTGCAACACAACTGGAAGTAAATGATGGTTCTAATCCTCTAGAGTGATAGTTCCATTTGAGACACCTTATACTTAATGATAACTATATTTTTTACAGATTTCACAACACAGTGTTATAAAGTAAGCCTCTTTCTTTCAAATGGTAAAAATCGTTTGACAAAATATGAGCAAATACGCCAACGAGAACTGTGTGCTGACGATGTTTGCGGTGGCGGGAAACTTTCGTTACAACCTAATAATTTCCTCAAATCTTATCCTGATGGAAAGTAGAACACTTCTAAAGATTACAATCTTAAGAAAACCCTTTTTACTGTGGCCGTGATCGTGTAGTGGTTAGTACATTGCGTTGTAGCCGCAATAACCCAGGTTCGAATCCTGGGCACGGCAATATTGTTATTTTTACAAAATATCGGGATCCATCACATTATGGAAGAGTTAAGTACAAGAACATGTTAAGGCCATTCTTTTTAACACGCTTTTATTTGTTGATTAGAGACCTATTTTTCCTTTTTAGTAAGGAAGGTGGCATTTAACTGCAGGTTGATTAATACTTTGGTGCACAGCAGGGGCGTAGTAAGAGGGGGGCGGCTCAGGGGGCTGCTCCCCCCCCCCCGAAATGGGACCCTTTACTTAGCTTACAATTTGATATTTAGCTTACAATCGAACTTTAGCTTTGAATTTGATACCCAGCCCACCGCGAAATAAAATCCTGGCTACGCCACTGGTGAACAGTGGAAATAAATTATCTCCCAGTTTGTACTTTCCAACTTAGTGTTCTTTAATGTCTTATGAGAGATATCGAAAATTAAAAATAAATTTTAAATACATACAGTTTAATAAAAACTAAAAAACACGCTTTTATTGCAAATCCAACTAAAAAGTGAAAAATAAAAATATAGTTTAAAAACCAAAAAACACGCTTTAGTGATCAATTGAACTAACTAAAAAGCGAAAAATAATTCTTAATATAGAAATAAATTAATGAACGAAAAATAGTATTATTGTGAAAAAAGCGTGGGGTGCTGCATATATCAGTCCTTCAGAATAATCGATCGGTACGATTAGTACGAAAATGATACAAAAAATAGAGCACAAAGCGACCCACGCTTTTTTCACAATAATACTATTTTTCGTTCATTAATTTATTTCTATATTAAGAATTATTTTTCGCTTTTTAGGTTATGGAAAGGAGGTTTGATGGGGTGTGTCTGTAGTATGATTTAGAAAGGATATTCCCAAACTTTTTATCTTAGAAATCCCAGCTGTACCAACTTACTCTAGTTTACCTTACGTATGCCACTTACTGAAATTTTAGAGCACACACGGACGACCCCGGCCGGTGGGCCGCATGTGGCCCGCAATGACTTTTGATCCGGCCCACGGAATATTTCATATGACTATAGACAATCCATATTAACTAAATCAAGATCCCATGTAAATCCCATTCATACGGCCCGCGACCTCGCTAACATCCCTAAATTTTGGCCCCCAACTTTCCAAAGGTTGCCCATACCTGCTTTAGAGGATCAATCACAATGAACCCTTTAACGCTCAGTGTTCCCGCTCTGAGAACACCATACTCTGACGTTTTGACTGTTGCCAGTCACGAAGAATAGATTGGATTTCTATAAAAATAGTTGCGGGTGACACGGCTCCACGAGAATCCTTCACTTTTTAGCACGTCCTTTCCCGTAAAAAAATGGTCACGATTATTTTTAACAGCACTGTCATCTGCTGATAAATGAAAGAATGCGAGAACAGCTGGATAGATTGCCCCATGCTGAAAAAGGGCAGCCGTTGCCATCGCTCGACTTAACTACGAACAAGATGGCGGACGATCGAAACGTTCATCGCGTGCCGCAGATCTGGAGACCCTTTTTTGACGCAGCTGGCTGTGCCACACAGCCAGCTGCGAGCGATGGCAACGGCTGCCCTTTTTTCGGCATTGGGAAAGGGTTGCGCCTCAAAGGGTTAATATATGGCATGTTATCATGACATTAATTATAATGTTTTTTGATTCGTGGGCTCGTGCAAGTCCTGGATTTACGAAAATTCTGAACTTTTGAAATGTTGTCCTACAATGATCTATTATTTTAAAAATGATCCTGTTTTTTATAAAATGCGGAAAGACGTTCTCTCGATTATGTAAATAGCAGGATAATTGAGGATGAGTTCAAAAGTTTCGATTTTTTTTAGCAAATTAAGGACTCGTACGAATCATGTGATTGGTTTCTTTGATTTACTTACATTCTCTACATTGCACATTATAATTACCCAGACAGCACAGCAAACTTGCATCAAACTTGCAGCAAGCTTGATTTATCAAGTCAATAAGCTTGAATTAAGCTTGAAAATTCCAGTCGTGTAAGCTTGATGCAAGCTTGAATCAAGTGTTCTAGTTTACACTTGCCCAGCTTGCATTAAGCTTGACATTTCAAGCTTAAAAAAATTTCTAAATACACAGGGCGCCCGCTGGCGAACGCGCCCCACATACTTTATTTTTCCGCGCATTTTCCCCCTCTACGCTGTAATTTTAAGTTATTTTAATCTGTTTCCATCGAGTGTCCGGGGCTAGAATAGAACCCGGGACCTTTCGATTACTAGCCGAGCGCGTTATCCATTCAGCCACCAGAGCCTAGTGCAGCTATGACTAAAGTTTGAAGTGAATTATTAAGCGGTTTTCTGGCCAGATTGATAAGTGGGCGATATGTTATTTGTTTTTGTTTTTTTTTTCCATGGGATGCATCAAAATTAAAATAATTTTATGTGTGATTTAGAGACTCTACTAATAGGGAAATAAACATGATATAGACTTAAGAGCAACACATGTTTTAAAACTTTCGCAACACTCATGAGCAATACTGCCGCTGACCAAAATCGAGACAAACGACTGATTTTGACATCAATTTCGTAGTACAATTGTATTTTATTTTGAAGAATTTCCATATTTGGAAATATAGAATGGGTTTACTTACTTAACACAAATTTTGTGTTAAGTAATCTGAAATCAAAAAAACAGATAGTTAAACGTTACTTCGAAATGCTATATCACAGTTGCTAACATAACATGTATGGAATACAAAAACTTTAGTCATTTTTGTAAATATTTCTTATAATAACAAATAATTGAAAATTTTTGCTATTTTTTAACGCTAAAAATTCTCTTTACAAATGTGGTTAGTTATTTTCCTACATATATTGGTATATGCTATATCGATATAGAGCATTCCGAAGAATTAAAAATAAGTTTAAATTAATTTATACAAATGTAAATTTGAATTATTTTCATTGTTTATACTTTATAATTAAAAAAATTATTTAACTTCTGAATTTTTTTATCCTTTGTAATTTTATTTTAAAATTACAAAAGTGTAAGATGTAAGATTTTTGGGCCCTAAAATCTGTAGGCCCTGGGCAGTTGCCCCGTTTGCCCTGCCGGTAATATGACACTGGTAATAAAAAACCCATCCCCGTTAAAACACATCTTTAACGAACTTTCAACAAATTTGAGGACGCTAGACAATTAATGTCCATTCTCTTTCACAGATGGCGCCATCACCGCACATTGCAAGTCAAAATCCAGCTTAAGCCAACCTTGCATTGCCAAGCCAAATCTCAAGCTTGATTTAAGCTTATGTGCTGTCTGGGTAGGGGTGGATGCGAGACGAGATGAGACAGAGATTTTCATCTAATACTGTTGTCAAAAATTCGAACGATGTTGTTTACAGAGTGTAGAAGTCTCCCAATGGCAAACGAAAGGTCGACCACATGGATCGGCTAATTCCATGTGTGTTGCGGGAAAGAGAGTGCATGCATTAAAGTACATGCATTATTGCAAGTGAAATGAGTATCTGACCCCTTTACCTTGGCGACCATTTTGGCGACTTGACGACCAATCCAGCGACGAAAGAAAGTTCTCGAAACAAGATGAATTTTAGCTGTATCTCAATTAGGAAAGAAGTTACAGGAAAAATCCAGGACTATGACGTCGAATCCTTTATGACGTGGAAATCCATAAATAAGGAGCCACTCTCACTGTTGAATGGTGCGCGACAAACTGCGGGTATAGAGAGCAGAGCAAAGCTATACGATTGCTATTGCCATTTGAATGGTGTTATTGCTGTGATACTTAATGATACGCTGTAGCATGTTTTAAAAATGCGGTATCTGTTGAGATAAAATATGTTGATTGGTCGAATAAAGTGTTAATTTTGTTTTTCGTGCTTGTTGGGCTATTTTAACCGAGAGAGGAGTTCAACTTCCTCAGCACAGGCCAAACCGGATTTTTCTTCACTTTCCATGTTCTTATGGGAACGCAGTTTAGTGAGCAGGGGCCCTACCACGATGTCATCGGAAAGCTTTCGGTACTGGATAAATCAAGCCCTCCCGACACATGAAGTCACAATCCGCAAAAAACAATTTCAGTGGCGGCTCCTCCATTTGAGCACATGAACACTGGTTCCAGCTATATTTTAATATGTTTGAATCCGCCGTAAGTGGACTGTAGTATTTCGAAAAGTAATTTAAGCAGTAAGCAATAGAACTTTTTTATTTCTGCAAATCCAAGAAAGTTAAATCTAAGTGCAACAAATTAATCAAGTATTACAAACAAATCCAAGTAAGCGAGTAAGTGATACAAAAAAATTCAAGTATGGGTAGAGGCGAGGTGAAACGAGGCAAACCTAAAAAATAACTCGCCAATTAAAGCACCAAACATAGGCAGGGATACAGATAAGATACAGATAAGAGACAGTTTTCAGCAGTCCTGAAACACAGGAGTCTCGTAAAGGCGCAAACATACCCCCCGGCCAGTGGCGGATTTCCCAGCAGGCGCATGAGGCGCGCGCCTCGGGCCTCACAAATCTAAGGAGTCTCAAAATTCGGTTCTCAAAAAGAAAAAATATGCATAAATTTCTGTTCAAAAGACAGGAACTTTGTTCATTGTTCCAGGATTGCTACTGTGCAGAAAGCGCTCTTGAACAATACTTTCTTTGGTGCGCTTTATCTCTTTTCTTCTTCACAGCATTAAATCATAATCTAAATTAATACTTTAGTAGCCCCACCATGGCTGAGTGGATAAGGCACTCAGAATGGTACTCGGCCGAAGTGTGTAGGTCTCGAGTTTGGACCCCATCGCGAGGCTGTCGATCTAACGGACTGGAGTTTGGGTCGGTTTTCTCCAGATGTAACGTGAATACGCGTTAGAACTCCTTACAAAGTCCTCCAACCTAGACAGATACCCCTCGCGCAGATTTGCCTTAATACACAAAATACAATATAATATTTTTAATAACTAATACTTTCAGTTTATTAGTCATCAGTGCTTTAAGTCCTAATTTCAGTGCATAAAAAGCCAGAAACGCTCCTTGGAAATAATGGGGAAAATACTATACAGAAACTAAACATTTCCATCTGAAAACTTTATATTTTTCCTTTAACCCGTCCCTTAACCGAATATTGCTCTCATGATTCGCTTAAAAAACACGCATTTCACTTTAAAATCACCAGAACTGTAAAAAAGTCCAGGAATGTTCCTTGAAAATAATAGGCAGCTGAGGCTCCCTAAATTCCAAGCGACATGAACGTACCAAGAACTTTACTGAACTATATACAATTCAGTGGAACCTTCCTGAGTTATTCAGTATCAGTAAAGTTCCTGGTATTTTCATGTAGCGTTCCTTAGAATTCTAGGGCAACTCAGCTATCCATTATTTC
>JAWZYV010001008.1:0-19150 GCA_038373885.1 Cheiracanthium punctorium | reverse complement strand
GAATTATTTTGAGTGTTCCTGTAAAGGAACTATTTGCGCTACATGCATGAATTTTAGCCTATAATACTCGAGAATAGTGTAGCTTACTATCAGTGAAAAATGTTTTGGAATCGGTTCAGTACTTACAGAGATACACATAGAGCGTAATGTAATTCTTATGAGTATCCTGTAAAAGAACTATTTGTGATATATGCATAAAAGGTAGCCTATAACACTCAGGGTCCCCCCAGTGTCTAAGAGGGTCTGCTCTCAAACCTGGAAGGCGGGAGGTGCCAGGTTCAAACACGGTCGCGCCTGTCGACCTAGCCGCTCGCAGTTTTCCGTGTTTTTTTCAAAAACCTCGCGAAAATACGGGCTAGGATCCCTTAGAAAATTCCACACAGAGGAATTCTCCATATACGCCTAGGACCCTATAGACCTAGGACCATATAGGCCTAGGACTTTCAATCAGTGAAGAAAGTTTTAAAATCGGTTTAGTTGCTACAAAATTTCCATAGAGCGCAATGCATTAGCATTATTTTGAGTGTCTTTGTAAAAGAATTATTTATGCTATATGCTTGAAAGGTTGCCTGTATGTTAATCCAGGGAATAAGCTATCTTCATTACAAATTTTTCCAACCATTTTTGTGTGATTCAGTCAAAAACATCCAAACACATAAACGTACACATTTATATTATTTGTAGGATTTGGAAATTTACGAACTTTAAGAAACACATCTGGACTTTTCTTGGTACTTACCTATTATCCCGGCGGTCATTCCGCCAAACTGTTTTTTCGTCAAATGAGTTGCCAAACTGTTGCCAATCGTATTCAAAACCATTAATAATTTCATGTACCCGGCATTTATCTCGGCAAAAAATCGCTCGTCTTGGCGGACCGCCGGGATAATACGTAAGTACACTTTTCTTTATTTATGCTTTTTAATTTGGCGTAAAATCAACATAATTTCCATACTTATTTATGTTTTTCAAATGCATGTGATTTTGCAAATAGAATTTCTGCTTTATTTCAAAAGCATAAATCATTTTGTGCGGGCGATAAAACGGTTTTTAATTAATAGTTAGAAAAGTAATTAAAATTTCCGAGCCTCAGGTACACTTTACCGAAGTCGTGGGTCCAGGCATGCTCAAATTTTCAAAGCTCTGCTTTCTGTAGATTTGTCTGGAGAACATTCATTTTTATTATTAGAGATAGATATATTTGGCATAAAACTGGCATAATTTCCGTATTATTTAATGTTTTTCAGATGCACGTGCTTCTTCATTGAAGTAATAGCATTCTTGTTAGCTCAAAACATGAATCATATGATACGGGCGAAACTCGCCAAGCATGGCAACGTAAAAACGTTTTTTAATTAATAATTAAAAAAGTAATTAAAAATCTAAAATTCTAAGTAGCCTATAACCAACTCCAGGGTCCCATCTATATCTAAACCGAAATGCATCCTAATCGATTCAGCGGTTTAGGCGTGAAAGCGTCATAAACAAACAAACAAACAAACTCACTTTCGCATTTATAATATTAGTTAGGATGATTTTATTATCCGTAAATGGCGTCACTCGAAATGCAATAAATTTTTAATGGTTAATTTTAGTTCAGTATTTTTTGGGGGAAAAATGGTTAACTTTTAGCCAAGCGAATGTTGGAAATTTCACCATCACTTCAGCACCTTTCTTTGAAGTTACTGTAATCTAGACATCGCAGTCTTCCCTCTTTTTTATTTATTTATTTTATCGCTGTAAATAATCTAGATTAAGGCTGGGATGCAGGCTCTTCAATGGCGGCCAATAAACCAGTTTTATTGACCGATTCCAATTTTTAAACCAACAGTAAAACTGGAATCGGTCAGTAAATTGGTTTATTGACCCTTCAATACAGAGACTGCATCCCAGTCCAAAATGCTCTGCTGCTTCAAAAGCTGTTAAATGTTCCTTTAGATGTTAAGGTTTCGCCTAACAAACCATTAAAATATTGGGCTATAAAAAAAAATGAACCAATAGAAACCTCATATTCAAGGAAAATATTCAGCCTTCAGCTGAAATTAGTTTCCCCTCCGCTAAAGAGGTTTTTTGACAGAACCTTTTAATTTGTATTGGCAGCCATGTACAGGATGTATTTGCATGTAAATCAAACGGGGAGAAACCAACCGTTCTTCCAGTGGTGTCAAGTATTTTAAACAATCCGGTATTTCGGGGAATTCGAAGCCATTGCTTATAGCTAATTCTGGTATTGTCAATTTAATCAAACAATCGTAACATGTTTTGCAAAATTTGCCAATATCATCGATATCTTTGTAAAAGACTAGTTTTATAAAGTCCGTTGTCGCTCCTTTGGACAGTAAAGTTGTTTTGGAATGGGTTCTTATTGACTTTTTGAACCACAGTCGATCACAACAATAGCATTGGTGGATTGGACCATCAGCAACAGCTTCGAAAAATTTCTCAGCTAATTTACGAAATTCTAGTTCTTCACACCTTACATTTAGATCAGTATCTGTTCTTGGTCTTTTCGATGGTATATCTAGACAGAGTCGTAAACGTTTTCTGTCTTGTCTTCTGGATTTGGATTCCGCTTCTTGAGCACGAAAATCTGGATCTTCCCTTTTTCTTTGCATAAATAGACGGTTAGTTTCACGATGACTTTCTTCCGGATTAGACAACTGGCGAGGACGGCCCGCGCGGCCTTGAACAACAGTCCCGGGTATATTCTTCTGATATTTAACGATGTAATACTGAACAGTAGAGCGCGAAATACCAAGCCTACGAGCTATTTCACACTGATCCCGCAAAAATGAAAATTTTAGAAATGCCACGACAGAACACCACCACTTGCTCCGAGGAGGGACAAAAGTTTGAACGCGACTCTGGAAACAAATCCAAGTTCTGAAAAATGAAATCGGAACCTCGGGAACTTGACAGCCAGTCGCAGACGCTCTGACAAAATCTTACAGTTTCCCCTTTTGTTTCATCTGACGTTACTTTGAAATTTTTCAAGTATCCATTATTCCAATCATGTGTCGGATCTTGGTGTGTTTCAAATTTCCGTGAGATCTGTAAGATTTTATTTACTATCAATTATCATCCACGACTTTTTTCGTCTGCCAAAAACTATTACCCTCTTTAGCGGAGGGTAATAAGTAAAACCTTGATGAAAGTAGAAATTTAAAAAAAAAAGTAGAAGACTGCGATGCCTGCTTTAGGGCGAGATTCAAGTGAAACGTGCGCGATCGAGTTTGAATCGAACGTTTTTCAATCCCCAGTTCCCAGTTCAGTCACCAGAATGCTTCCAATGTACAAACCTCTCGCGCTGTCACGTGATCAAAACACGATTGTTTTGTTTCAGTTGAATAAGAAACATTGATATATTTTGAAGTTTCCCCTGTTCGACGCGGAAAACGTTCGAATTGTGTTTCACTTGAATCTCGCCCTTAAGCGGTTGCATGATCTTGAATTGCCTTGATTCTCTCCATAGACATCACGGACTTCGATAAAGGACGATCATCGACTATTGGCAGAAGGCCGAAACAGCGTCAGTTGTCAAAGGAAAATATTCGGACTCCTTTTAATGATTAGCTACATAAGCGGCTTCTAGCTATGCATAACCACGAATCGTGATGGAATTTACTATAAGTGCACGCATGCACACACGACGCCTCACAGCGCCATCTTACTGGTAAATTTCGTTTAGCTCTTTTAGAATACATCGATGATGGTCCTATATCCAATTCCATGATACTTATCTAATTCACTAGACGGCGCATCTGGCTAACCAGTGTGTCCAAAAGATTACTAATATACTAATCCGATACTCACCCCTTAGAAAGACCCATACGGAATGCACCTTCCTCCCTTGTATTGTCCTTCTGACGAGGATTTATAAGCGGAATTCGAGCCAAGCACACAAGTCCGATATACATGTTCACAACAACAACAACATAATCAGGCCAATCTTTCATACCGGCCTGGACACTCAATGACATCTCTCAGACTTGTGGAATCAGGTGACTTTCAATTCCATTACAAATTGGCCATGGAACGACTCATAACCAATCAGTAATAGAGTAGAATGTCACCTGACCCTAGAAGTCTGAGAGACGTTATTGAGACCGGTATGTAGATTTTCCTTATAATTCACTACATGATTTATGAAGGATTCGTTATTTATGAAAGCCGGCGTAGGAAATTTGACTTACACTGGAATAGGTTTTTGAGAGAATGCATTTCAGTCCTTATCTGTCGATAATATTCATAAATGTCGCAACAAAATGACAGCAGAAATATCGCTAATAGACTAGTATTATTTAGTGCAACGACGGAAAGATAATGCGTCCTATTGACGTCATTTTTCCGTATGTTACGAGTTCAGCCCTCAGGCATTTCATGTTCATGTAAAGATCGCAAGAGCTTGTATACCAACCAATCAACGAACCTACAAAAGGTAAATAGGTAATTTTAGTAAACAGTGCCTTTGACGTACCAACTTTGTGCAATGAAGGTTGTTTTCTGGAGTTATATTTTTCAATGTAAGTCGGTTGAAGTTGTTGTAACAACGAAAGAGGAGGTAAGTTCTAATTCTTCGTTTGCAATGCGTCAATAAACACATGTAATGTTCCAAGTACGAATTTTATAAAAAGATGAAAGGGTTTTTTTTGGCCTATGATGGCAACTTGCTTGTTCGAGTAAAAGTATTTTCTGAAAACTGTTTAGTTCGATTAAGTTGAAATCTTCAACGCAATGTCGAACACCAAATAATGTCGAAATGTCAAGAGAGACTTCCAATACAAAAGCATAGTATATAATCGATGAGTTTGAAATAATGTTTCTTTCTGGTTCTATTTTTTGACTGTTATTTTACACATGCAGAATACGTTTTTTCTCGAGAAATTGGGTGTCAGATCTATAGATATTTTCGCACAAGGGCATTTTCGAATGAAAGACTTTATCAAGTGATCTTCAGGCTGTGAAAGACAGGCCCTTGGGAGAAAGACGCAAAAATAGAATGTCTTTTTCTGATCTGTCTATCGATTCTCGCGCAGTATTCCATTCAACGCGTAATGGAATGACAGAGAGAAATGCCTATGAAAGAAAATATATGCTATATGTTAAACCTTTTCTGCGTGAATATTTTTTTCAGTTAAATAAAAAAGTACAAGTCATTGACTCTTGAGGTTACTGGACCATATTGACAAGATTGGATATACTAGATTATTCGTCCTGTCAAAATCATAAGAATAGTTAGGCATATCAGATCCATCAAGGCCCATTATGGCCGAGTGGATAAGATTCGGAACATGGTAGGCAGGTGAAGTATGAAGGTCCCACGTTCGGCCGTATCGCGCGGCGATCGATTTCGTGGTCTGGAGTTTTGGTCGGTTTTTTCCAGATGTAACGTAAATAAGCGCTACAACCTCTTAAAAAGTCCTGCAAATAAGGCACTCCCCTATAGGCAGATGCCCCTGGTGTAGGCTTGATATAGCACAGAATCAACAAACTATTGTAATTTTAGAAAATACTTTAGATGTTTTGATAATTTTTTAACTATGAACTTTAAACTATTCTTATTCATAATGGAGGATTTATTTAAGGCTACTAAGGAACAATTAATATTTAATGAGAAATTATTGGAAGGAGCCTGTTTTAAAGTCTCGGTAAGACAGCTTAATTATGACTTTAACACACGAGTTTGTACTAATTCACTCGTCAATGTTTGATGAATTAGGCCTCAAGCATTTCGCTGTGTTTTCATAAACCATGGCGTAACGGAGACAGATTGCGGATTAGGGAGTTTCCAGAAGCTCATTTTAAAATTTCAAGTGAGATTTCAACTGCCTCATCGCCGAACAAGCAACAGCTACTGTCTGTCGATCACAAGAATAACTCCCGCCAACAAGGCTGATGAGTGGCGGTCGCGGTAGCAACTAGACCTCTCTATTTCCAATGGGGATTTGAGCGTGAGAGGAATTCGCGGAATGAAAGGTAACCTCACACTTCATGTCATTTTTCTTCTCTGTTTTTCCCTATCGAAAATGTGGTGAGACTTGTTTCCATGGCAACAGACTAGCATAAACTCCTTGTCGAGAGCTATTCTTGCGGTCGACAGACAGTAGATTTGAGTGACATAAACGGTCCTCTTGTACAACGAAAGTACGCAAGCATTTTTCAGAATATTTAGAGATACCTCACTAAGCGACACCGTCGCTTGGACATACCAACCCCCACAGCAACTACGTTTGCGCGACACAACTTTTTGTTAATATCATACATGAAGAGCGGGATCCCCGTCATCGGGTTAGCCTAGCTACGCCTGGCTTATGCTAGTGGATAGAACACGCTAGTGTGATATTGCAACCTAAATAGGGCAGGCCCGTAGCCAAGGGGGTGCCAGGTAGGCCTGAGCCCCACCTAGCAGCATCATTTGCCCCCCGTAGAAGATTTTACATTAAAAAGAATGCAGATGTTTTGAAAAAATTTTATATATTAATAGTAATTTAAGGTTATTAAAGTTTTATATAATAACTAGCCGCCTCCGGCGACCAGTTGGTTCGCCATCTTAATAAATCTTGTTCGGAGAGACTCCTATGTTCTTCACCGGCTTCCTTGGCAGTCAAATCTCTCAGATTCTGAAGGGAATTTAAAATTAAGATGGTTACAAACAGAGACGGCCCTACGGTAAGTGTCGTCCTTGCTAATGTAAAACAGACGCCCCCTTTTATGCTACTTAGTTTTTGAGTTCGAAATGACGCCCCTTCGAAGCCGGCGCGTTGCTTACCGCGTCGGGCCGCCCCTGATTACAAAAATAAGATGGTTAAATGATAAAAACCTGCAAAAAGGAACAAATTATTTTCGTCTTATATTAATTCTGAAGAACTTCTGGATGTATTGGCCTTTATCAAAAATGGAAAGGAAACAAAACTAAGAAAATCTGAAACATTTTCAGATTTTAAATACGCACTAAAGCGCTTTGTATTAAAAGCGTATTATAATCCATGGGTCTTCCCTATTTTCTTTCCTTATTCCATTAAATTGGAAAGTATATCATTATTCGTGAGTGTGATTAAACCTAAAATTGATATTTCTATCCTTTTTCTGGATGTAATACATTAGAAATAGATGGGAAAAGCTGTGCAGAAAAATGCACAATTCGAACTGAAATAAAGTTTAAAAACTCATTCAGGTGTATTCATAATTCAAGTAGCAGAAGCAGACGATAAATAGCGCTTGGCGTTAGAATCACATATCCTCAAAATCGTATATCAACCATTTTATTTGTTGCCAAATTAAAAAGTTGCACGTTTTAGTCTCGGAAAATTTTCTTTATGATACTGTATTATAGTCATTTTTGTTTTCTGTGTTCTCTTCTTCCAAACATGAACTTTGACAACTTTAAATTCATTCTGTGTAAGCCGGCGGATTTTTACGTCTTGGAAACCGTTAGGACTTTTAAGAATTTATTGAATTATAAACTTACCTAATATTTAATGAAGAAATATAGATAAAAAGTTATCATTCAAAAAAATATATGGTACCACCCCCAATTAAGTTGGGGTGCCCCCCCTCCCTCAAAAAAGAGGTCCCCCCCTGAATAGAAAATCTGGCTACGGGCCTGAAATAGGGTCATCCCGATTGAGACGACGCAAGTCGACCTTACCCGTTTCAGACCTGTCGCCTGCAATTAAGGGCACAAAAATTACCTGTACCATCGTGCAGGATGGATATCCTGATTTGGGCTCATAAAGTAGAACCAATTTGGTTTGAACATTTAATAATTGGAATGACTTTTTTAATTACAAATTTATGTATTGTAATCTTTAAAGTTTAAATATTTATACGCTCTTATATTAAACGAGGAATGTGTGGGTGTGTGTGTATGTCCGAACGATCTCGAAAACTGCTCTAAGGATTCTTTTTAAATTTCGTACCTGGGGGGTTTTTGGGCCCCTGAAACCATTGAGCTAGGTCAATTGATTGAAAAAACTCTAAAACGCTCGAAATTTAAAATTTAAAATTTTTGGACGGTAGCGCCATCTATTGAGCGTTTGAAAAACACACTGGATGCAATCTTCCTAAAAGGGACGCTCAAATAAGTTTGGGGCGCATTAAAAAATACACGCCATCGATATATAATAGTAAAAATTAATTTCGCAAAGAAATAAAATAAATGGAACTTGATATTTAGTACACAGACAAATAAATATTTTAGTTATTTTAGTAACTAGATATGTTACACCATTCAGCTACATAAATTTGTTTAGAATTAAAAAGTTATTTTTATTTCAAAATATCGTCCCGGTAACCAGCGAAAGAAAAAGAGAAAAGAGTCTTCATTGCCATCCCCGCAAGCATCTTGATGTAATATACGTAAATAATTTAATTATTCTTAATTCATTGTTATTAATACAAAACTATTCGTAAATCTTATGTGAAAAATTGCCTGAATTTATTACAATTATCCTTTTGTAACTAACATAAAGCTAAATGTATTTTCGCGTATATACTAAAACAATAAATATTTTTCATGTATTTTATTGATCCATATGATGCGAATTTCAAAAGTGCATAAAAGTTTCAGCTTAGCCGAATAATTTAAATGAAAATGACACCCTTTTCACTCATTCACAGTAAGAAAAAAGATCCTGTGACGTAACATGAAAATTCCATTTTTTTTTTTTTTTTAAATAACGGCACTAGGTTGAATTCTATTTTAACTGCCTTATTCCGCCAAGTTGACGATAAATATTTAAATGTAGTTACACTGATGATTTTTTTTTTTTTTTTTTTTTTTTTTTTGAATGGGTCAACCGTTTATAATGAAACGATGTTCGAAACTCCGATGAAAAAATGATACGATCGATTCCTAAATTGGGCTCGCAGCCGATATTCAAATTAATTTTGCAGATGATCAGCCATCAGTTTAGTTTTCATTCACTGCAGTTGATGATTTCAACTCATTTATTTTATCATCGTATGGACAACCTTTTAAAAGTTGCGGGCAGAACTTTACGATAGTGGCCTCCTGGGCCTGACTTCAGGATGTTAGCGAAATCGCTGGCCGTATAATTCGGATTTATATGGAAGTTTGAATGTTTTATATAGGTTTTATACAGGGTTTTGACTTGTTCTGAGGGCTGGTCCAAAAGCCATGGCGGGCCCCATCCGGCCGCAGGCTGGGAGTTGTCCATATGTGGAAGCAGTAAATTGGGAGGCTGAAATCTGGTTACTAAGATTTTTTCTAATAAATTTTCAATTCTTATTTAGACGTGGATTAGACTGTGTTGTTTTGTGTTGTGTACTATCATTAAACTAAAAGATAAAGCCCTTTGTGGAGACAATTACAGCGGGCGATAGAATGTCTACACTCAGAATATTTAATATTTACCCACTTAAAATCAAATAACTTCATATTCAATTTTTATTATACATCGAAATTCGAATTGTATAATCTGCAGAAACATTTCGTATTCGAAACATTTCGTTTAGTATCAACATCCTCTCCTATATCCATGCTTAATGCATAGAAAACCGTTTTATTTTTGAAAAAAAGTTAAACTGAGTAGTAATTTAGAAAAGCTATCTTAAGCGAATTGGAATCGTAATTTTTCCTCCAAAGCCTGATAACCGTGACTTCAATGTAACGTCAATGTCACTTGCAATTATCAGATTTTTTGTTTCTTCTTTTCTTTTCTTTTTTTTTTCTTTTTTTTTACATAATTATGATAATTTTCAGGCTGATCGCACCAACGAACCGTGTAAATTTTAAGTTATTAGACAATACATTTTTAATCGGTTTGGATTAATGATGGTAAAAGTTTTATTTTGAGTGGTTGAACTTGAATTGTGACAGAGTCAGGGATCAGCGTAACTATATAGGAGCGATGTATTTTTGATTTATTCGAGGTTAGAAGTCCATTTTCTTCAGTATATCTGTTTGTTTTATTATTGTCAACGTTTAAGTAGTTGTTAGGGTTATTATAAAAGAATATTTTTGATCTATTCTGTTTTTGATTTCATGATTTCAAAGTGTCCTTTTGTACTAATAATTTAAATTGCGTTACACTTTTTATTTTCTTAAGCGTGAGTTTATAAAAGAAAATTATGTTTAAAGCATATTTATGCAAGATTATACTTTTATAGCATCTATATTTATGTAATGCTATATGGCTAATGTATGCTATATGGCTAATAATCTACAAAGCTGCCACAAATGTGGATACTTACTATCATAGTTTAAAACTTTTTAACATGGATTGCATTCACCCTGGAGCTTTGCATTTTGCTGAAGAGTAAAAACAAAAATTAACCGAAACCATTTTGGGGACTGTAAGATTGATGTAGGACATTCCGAATTTCCTAATGAATTGGTGTGGTTGTTTCTTCGATGTCACCCACATTTCAAAGAATTCGAAATTTGAAAGCATACTTTAAAATGCTTTGTTCACAGTATATGACGAGTGAAACTATTAACGATTTTGGTGTGTACTGCTACGTTGCGAACAGTGTATAACAGACTTGATGAATTTTTTTTTATAAACTCATTCATCTGACAGTTCAACCAACTCAAATTCTTGATGCTGAATTTGAACGTTCTCAATATGGACAGATATATTTCTGAAGTAATGAAGACGCTGTTAGTGAATGCATCGCCCAAGATCTTCGCTGATACCCTCGCTGATCTGCTACAAAAGGAAAGGAGGCACCTTACGTTAAACTACTTTTTGCTCAACTCTGATGGCACCGACCATCGAATATTTAGTATCCCTCTTCAAAACAAAGTATATGCCATTGTAACATTGAATGCCGACCGAAGCTTACCTGATAATGTATGGGTGATCCGACAGCGATGAAAATCTTTGGCAACCATGAAGATTATTAATACGTGCCAAGGCATTTACGTATTCATTATTTTACACTTAAGGAGTCTTTAGATTCTGAGCATGGCTCGGCAACCTGGTACTTTATTTATGAAGTAAGTTTAAAATTCTCGTTTAGTGCTCTTTAAAAAATATATTTTTAATTTTTCCCTGGTTACTGGAAAACACACGTTCTGTCACAATAACTCTAAATTATGGGTTTTTCATGCTGGTTTTTTCTAAAAAACTAATTTTTTTCATGTTAAAAAAAGTCCATAACCATCAAATGAACACATACATATATTGTACATGAACTTATTTTTATATAATTTTATTGAATAAAAAAATAGGCACTTTTAGACCGTTTTCTTTCTTTTTTTAACTTTAAGGATTAAAAAATGTTTTTCAAAGAGAAATTGTTTTATCAGGTCTGAAACGGCTAATACTATTGACTGGGAGAAAAAAAAAATCACTTTTACAAATATTTATGAAAATAATGTTAATCTTTAAAAAATATACATGTATATATCAGTAAGGAAGCTGTACTTGGGCAAGAAAGATAATATATCAAGTACCAAATTTAAGTATTTTTGAAGAAGCCCAAGAAAAACAAATCTAATATTACTGCTAAAGAAATGGTACTTTTTCCTTACAAAGAAACTGATGCGCTAATAAGAAATAGGAGAACCCAATACTGGAAATTTCAAATATCTCTTCTATTTATTTGTACCTCTTTTTAAGCACTCAAAACCCTCTCGTCTTCTTTGGGGACCAAAATACTTGAGTGAGAAGTAAATATTTTTAAAGACTGAAATACTCTTGCGATAAAACGGGTGTTTTTTAAAAAAAAAGACGTTTTTTGGGCAACAGTTAAAAATATATTGTGAAAGATCTTTCGAAGAAATAGAAATGTTTATATTCTCGAAATAAGAATATGAGCTAGTAGACAAACATGTCCTCTTTAAAGACAGCTTTTATTGCTGGAAGGATTTCGTTGCAGCTTGTATTTATTCTGTCAATACTTGAACAAAAGATAATCGCAAGCATTTAAATATTGTGATATTTACTAAGAATTTAAACTATCTGTCAACAAGCAGGGGTGTACTCCTGTCAAAAAAAAAAGTCGGGGAAGGGGGCGGTTTTTATAAATTTAACTTCAATATATGCGCAGTTAGTTAAATCTAATAACTGTTAAAAACAATAGATAGACGAACTAATTCATTAATTTTAATTTTTTATTAATTGACTACTATTACTTTTGAGTAATTAAGTATTAATTGCAAAAACAATGTCATTTTGATCAACAGTATCCTGGGGAAACATAACTTTTTTTACCTATCACCATGAAGAATCCTAAGGACAAAATGGGTAGGATTTCCCTACCCCACCCCCTTTTCCAACCACCAAGAATTAGGCAGGATGACATGTGTATTTTACATGTGTGTACTTCTAAGGATATGTTTACATTATTTAGCAGTTACGAGGGAATTACAATTAAATCATAAAGTCTACTTTGATGACCAGAAAGCTCCCTTTTGAAAAATAATCTTGACAATTAAATTATACAAAATTCTCTGATTTTTCCACGTTTTAATGGAATTATTAGGATAAGACTGGACTATGTTGTTACAGTATACATTATAGTTTACAATTGCCATAGGAATACAGATAATCACTAATCCTTAGATTTATCAACTTCACGTCATTAATCTGGAGGATCTCGGATACTCGGCAAGACAAAAATTATCTGTAAATTCAGATTTCTGATCATTTTATTGGTCACAAATCAAAATTTTTCATCTTCTCAGCTAAAATTCCGATTCTCAGCTAAAATTACGATGTCACCGACTTATCAAAATAAAATTTTCTGTCCATTCCAGATTATTTTTTAGGTTTTTCTTGACCGCTGGCAACCTTTTATATATATATATATATATATACTAGCTGACCCGGCAAACGTTGTTTTGCCATATAAATTATTCCTAGGATTATTTTAGTAGAAAGAAATGACTAACTTATTGTAAGTGTGTGAGGATGTGGTATATGAGTGGAAGAGGCATGGAGCGCTGTGAACAATGCTGAATAAAAATAACACAATACCAAACATTTATATTTTTTATTCATTGTAATTTATTCTTTACATTTATATATATCGCTAATTACAATAATTTTACTAAAAAATAATATCAATCTCTTAACGGAATAGAGTGAAAAATATTTTTAGCTAACACAAACAAACTGCATGGTTTGCCCACTCGAGATCATGCCACGTATAATTGTCCGTGTGAAAAACATGTCGTGCTCAAATCTAAGCCACAAACAAACATAGTTTGGCCTTTAGACTTATTCATAGTCATTCCATAAAAAATTTTGTCCAAAAAAAATAATAATAAAAGGATGAAAATCTGAAACATTTTCAGATTTTAAATACGCACTATAGCGCTATATATTAAAATCGTATCATAATTTATGCGTCGTCCCTATTTTTCTCTCATATTCCATTAAGTTGGAAAGTGTATATTATTCATGACTGTGCTGTATTTTTTTTTCTTGTTTCGTAAAGCCCATCTTTGGAATCAAAATCTATCTTAAAATCGTCTACTAAAACTATTTTACAATATTCGCCAAGTATATTACAACTACACTTCATCGTTCTATATATTGTTTCGAATGCGCATCATAATACATGCGTATACCATGTATGTCTTTCTTGGGTTGATTCCTACTTTAACGCCTCGACTCTTGCCAAGGTGGCGATCATTAAACATATGCAGTTACAATGACAATTTTTTGCATTTATGTGGCAATCATAATTTAGAATTAAAATGGCGATTTGGAACAACATGTAAGCACAGCATGCCGTTACATTTTTATTTATTTTGGATTGCCAATTAATGTAGTTGTAATAATAAAGTATCTTCAAATTCCTTAACTGGTGCGTTTATCGCTAATTTGTTTACTTTAGTTTTCATCTAGTTCTTTTGGGAGCGCCGAAACGGTACGTACGTATTATGCCGGCGGTCACTTCCGCCAAACTACTTTTTCGTCAAATTTGCTGGCAAACTATTGCCAATCGTATTCCAAACCATCAACAATTTCATGTGCCCGGCATTTATCTTGGTGAAAATTGCTTGTCTTGGAGGACCGCCGGGATAATACGTAAGTACCGTTGAAACTTGTGCATTACTCCCAGAGACCCATGACTGCAAAGCTCACCAAAGTACGGGGATTTTTTAGGTTGGCGAGAGTGGGGGGCGTTAAAATAGGAATCAACTCTTTCTTGTACCATAAAACACATCTTTGGAATCGAAATCTATCTTAAAATCGCCTACTGAAACTGTTTTACAATCTTCGCCAGGCATATTCGTCCTATAGGCATATTCCAACTATGCCGCAAAGACATGAAATGGGAATCATAATCCATGAGTGTACAGTGTTTTCCTTTCTTGTTCCACAAAGCACTTCTTCAGAATAGAAATCAATATTAAAATCGCCTAATAAAACTGTGTTACAATATACGCCAGGCGTTTTCTAACTATACTCGAAATATATTTATAATAAATTGTCACGTTTTCGCTCCCCATTTAGCGATCCATTATCAAAAATTGCAAATCCTTGTGCGACTTTCAACATTTTATTAACGCCCCCCCCCCCCCTCTCCACGTTATCTGGCAAACACATTTGAAAAGGGACTCGATGCGCTAATGCCTAGACAAAAATCCTGATTGAACTTATTAGCACTTTGGTGCCAAAAAGTTTGAGGTGGACCGCCCTTGTGACTTAGGGGTATGAGACATAATCATATTCGCAGACCTAACGAATATACATATAAAATTTCTTTAAAATCGGTCGAGCCGTTTTGGAGGAGTATGGTAACTAACACTGTGACATGAGAATTTTATTTATTAGATATACCCAATATGAGTTCAATGGAATGTACCATTTAAATGCTAGAGCACTTTCAAGAATTTCCCCCCCATAAGCCATAATGTAAAAGAAATCTTTGTAGTAGCCCAGTAGAAAAACTATAAGTTCTATACACATTAAAATCAATGTCGGTCTTACGATGGTGGTTCATAACATACTATATACCCAATTTGAGTTCAATCGAATGCCCCGCTTAGGAGCTATCGTGTTCACTCACACACACACACACACACACACACACACACACACACACACACACACACACACACATACAAACATGCATCTCGTAAAAATAGCATAAATGAATTCAGAAGACCTCAAAACGTGTTAATACATCAAAATCTCGAAGTCGAATTTTTTCATGATTACAATACTTTCCTTACAGGGTACATGTTCGGAAAGAAAAAAGGATGAAAATCTGAAACACTTTCAGGTTTTAAATACACACTATAGTGCTATATATTAAAATCGTATCATTAGTTATACGTTGTCCCTATTTTTCTTACTTATTCTATTAAGTTTCAAAAGTGTATCATTATTCATGACTGTGCTGTATTTTTCTTGCTTGTTTCGTAAAACCCATCTTTGGAATCGAAATCTATCTTAAAATCGCCTACTAAAACTATTTTACAATCTTCGCCAAGTATATTACAAATATACTTCATCGTTTTATATATTGTTTCGAATGTGCATCATAATCCATGAATGTACCAGTTTGTCTTTCTTGGGTTGATTCTTACTTTAACGCCTCGACTCTCGCCAAGGTGGCGATCATTAAACATATGCAGTTACCATGACGATTTTTTGCATTAATGTGGCAATCGTAATTTAGAAATAAAATGGCGATTTGGAACAACATGTAAGTAAAGCATGCCGTTACATTTTTATTTATTTTGAATTGCCAATTAATGTAGTTTTAATAATTAAGTGTCTACAGATTCCTTAACTGGTGCGTTTATCGCTAGTTTGTTTACTTAAGTTTTCATCTGGTTCTTTTGGGAGCGTTGAAACTGTACTTACCGTATCGTACAATCGTATTCCAAACCATCAACAATTTCATGTGCCCGGCATTTATCTTGGTGAAAAATTGCTTGTCTTGCCGGACCGCCGGGATAATACCTAAGTACCGTTAAAACTTATGCATAACTCCCAGAGACCCATGACTGCAAAGCTCGCCAAAGTACGGGGATTTTTTAGGGTGGCTTGAGTGGGGATGTTAAAATAGGAATTAACTCTTTCTTGTACCATAAAACGCATCTTTGAATCGAAATCTATCTTAAAATCGCCTACTGAAATTGTTTTACAATCTTCGCCAGGCATATTCTTCCTGTAGGCATATTCCAATTATACCGCAAAGACATTTTAAATGCTGTTTGGAATGGGCATCATAATCCATGAGTGTACCGTGTTTTCCTTTCTTGTTCCACAGAGAACTTCTTCGGAATAGAAATCTATATTAAAATCGCCTAATAAAACTCTTTTACAATATACGCCAGGCGTTTTCTAACTATACGCCAAATATATTTATAATAAATTGTCGCGTTTTGGCACCACATTTAGCGATCAATTATCAAAAATTGCAAACCTTGTGCGACTTTCATTTTATTATCCCCCCCCCCTCTCCACATTATCTGGCAAACAGATTTGAAAAGTGATTCGACACGCTAATGTCTACACAGAAATCCTGATTGAAATGAATAGCACTCGGGGGCTAAACATTTTGGGGTGGACCGCCCTTATGACTTAGGGGTATGAGACATAGTTAAAAACCTATTCTATGACCTAACGAATATACATAGAAAATTTCATTAAAATTGGTCGAGTGGTTTCGGAGGAGTTAGGTGACTAACACTGGGACAGGAGAATTTTATATATTAGATAAAGCAATGTGTAAACTGTCCGTTAGTTTGTCTGTCTGTCTCTGTCTGTCTGTGTCTCGCGTAGCTCCGAAACGGGTGATCGTAGACCTACCAAAATTTGTACGGAAATTCTCCAAGACAGGTCTCGACACACCTCCAAGCGATTTTTTCGAAATTCGAATTAGAAAATGTTTTATTTTATGCTTTGTCCGATTTTTAGCGATTTTTCTTGCGTAATGCATAATAACGCCGGTAATTACACTCGCAAGAAAACGATATTTACATCATCGTATAGAGGAGAAAATTTTCTTTTAAAAACTGTTTGTTCGGACTGTGTAACATAATTTGCAGATTTTTGGGAATTTTTCAAATAAAATTAAATTTGACGCTGACTTTCGTAAAATATTTTTAAAACTGCTGCATCTTGAATTCTATCTGTCATAACTTTTTTATAATTCGGCAAAAGACGGAGCACACAATTCGCCCACTTTTAAAAGAAGAACGGAGGAAAAATATAAATTAGGAGAATTTTTACGAATTTTTAAGTAAATAAGGATTTTCATTTCAATCGCAGCTGCTTAAATGCTTAAAAATTTCGGTATGATATCTTGCGGTTTGGTTGTCTTGGAAACAGTAACAATGATTAGAATTGCCAGCTGAAAAAAATAAATAAAATTACTTTAAAATAACAGAGTTTTCACATGTGAAATGACGTCACGAGTTTAAAACCCCTTTCGAAACTCAATCAGAATAACGGACTCAAAAGCAAAACATACACCACGCATGAAATAATTCCATATTTTATTTTACGTTGCCAAAAAAAGAATTGAATGCTGTTTTTTCACCAGTGAATTATCCAGCATTATTTTCAATTGAGATTTTAAAGGGGACACGTTTTCGAATCGCAAGAAATATTTTGCGGTGCTAAACAGGGCCTGATTATGGCAAACAGAGACCCCGGCATTGATGAATTTTGGGGCCTCCATCTATGAAATTTGTTTTATTTTTCATAAAATATGTTTATAAAAAAGAATATTTCAGAACAACATTTGAAATTGGGGGCCATTTCGAGCCGGAGGCACTGGGCAAAGTCCCGATTTGCCAGTGAGATAATAGGGCCCTGGTGCTAAATAGGCCAATCTGACAATAATTAAGCATACAAATGTATGGAGAGCTGTTTTAGTGGCAACCATAAAGTGAAATGATTATCGTTTATACTAATGCGTAAATTTCAAAAGTCACCAAAGAATGAAAGACTACATTCGTAGCAAATATCTAAGCTGTTTCTTTAAATTAAGTATTAACGACTGAAAAACGAAAATATATTGTATTGGTATCAATAAAAGATAGTATAAGTAATAGTTAGTAGATATGCTAGGGCAATATTGATCAAAGCACAATATACCGCATTGATAAATATTTCGTGAAACTAAGTGTTCTATTCCTTTTACAACAACAATCTTACATCACAGCTAACTAAACATTAAGTAATTCTACGTCCCGTTAATATATCCCGCGGTAGTTCCAACAGAAAAGACTGTAACTGAACTTTTTTTTCTTGGAGATTCTGTTTTTTCACAAGTAGTCATGATCACATTTTGGAAAAATGTTCTCTTCTTGCCTTGCGAAGAGCGGGTACACAACTATTTAACTATAAAATAAAACGGGTCGCCACATCATGTAGTATCTAAGGTGGTATAACTTAAATCTAAAAAAGAGTATGATGTAGAAATGAGACATTTTGAAAGTTAGGAATTTTCGCTGCAAACCGTCACGCTTTTCTTTTTCTGATCGGGAATGACACCGACATAGTTTTTGTCATAATATTAACAATGGTCTCAGGTCAGTACTTATACTAACTTTACGAATAGCGAATGAGAAACTTTACGCCAAGAATCAAATCATTATGCTTATTTTGAGATTCCAAATCACTGGAATCAATTCAAATTATATATGTAAGAAAAAGTGTCGTTCCCTACCGTGCGGAGAACGGGCACGCAGCTAGTATATAATATAAAAAACGAACCCAATAGCCATTTGCCACAAAAAATTATTCTAATAAGCATGATATTCCATTATCCAGGATCACACTGATTAATTATTACGTTTTGGTGCATTGAAAATTTATTACAATAAGAGGGATATTCCTTTAACCGATTTTCTGTAAGAGGGTTCGACAGTACATCTGTCTCGTGATCATTATAATCATCCAAGTTTCCATGCTGAGAACATGTATGCAATAATGCAATGGGTTTTTTGGCGCACAATTTAACTGCCGACATTACTATTGCCAAACAAACGTGAACTGAACTTGTTGTTTGGCCTATACTGTATTTCCGTAAGTTCAAATGTTTTGTGAGGAACAGAACTTCCTACCAACCAGATTGGTATCGTGTTTGTAATCTAACCGTAGCATTGACAACCAGCTCCGTAAGTTGGACAATTTTTTTAACAACAGAATGCGCCCATAACATTGACATACATCTTAGTAAATTGGACACTTTTCATGGGCGCCGG
>JAWZYV010001007.1:0-17579 GCA_038373885.1 Cheiracanthium punctorium | reverse complement strand
AAATTGGGTATGCATGTTATAAACCACCGTCGCAAGACCGGTATTGATTTTGATGTATATAGGACTTATAGTTTTTCTACAGGATTACGACAAAGATTTCTTTTACATTATGGTCTATGGGAGGAAATTCTTGAAAGTGCGCTAGCGTTTAAAATGTACATTCGATTGAGCTTCAATTTGGTATATATGTTTGAATTATTCATTGATTAAAATTTATTTAAATGCTTGTTAATGATCTTAATCGTAAGTGTTCGGAAAGTCGAGTGGAGTCACTCAAGATTTTTACTTTTACTGTAACATATATACCAAACTGAAGCTCAATCGAATGCGCCTTTTAAAGGCTAGCTTCAAAACCTTCAGGAATTTCTCCCCATATGCCATAATGTAAAAGAAATATTTGTCGTAGCCCTGTAGAAAAACTATGTCCTAAACACATAAAAAAAATACCGGTATTACGATAGTGGTTTATAATATATATACCCGATTTGAGCTCAATCGAATGTACCGTTTAAACGCTAGCGCACTTGCAAGAATTTCCCCCATAGGCCATAATGTAAAAGAAATCTTCGTCGTAGCACTGTTGGATAACTATAAGTCCTATACACATCAAAATCAATACCGATCTTGCGACGGTGGTTTATAACTTATACCCAATTTGATCTTAATCGAATGCCTCGTTAAGGAGATATTGTGTTCACTCACATACACACAAACACACGCACGCGCACACACACACACACACGCGCAAACAATAATAGCATGTAGAATCAATCAAACAATAATAATATGTAGAATCTAAGCCATGTTTTATATTTTGAGAATCCACGATTTTGATAAATTATATTAATCACGAAAATTAACCGCATTGAATATAAAAGAATTGCTTTTGGCTGGTCGAAACCACAGATCAAGGTCGCAAATGTCTTCAAGTTCGTTCAGATAAATTAATAAGAACGGGGGGGGGTATCTTTGCACAAAGACAAGACGGTCGGGGTATCTGGGAAGCCGTAACCCCAGGCAAACTGAAAAGAGGGTTTTCTGATACTCTTGCTTTACAAAGAAACTCACAAAATACTTGATCACATTTAAGTTTATTATATCCTGCAAAAACATTTGAAAGTAAAACGATAATGAATGTTTTATCTGCAATTTTTATTTTTATTATATCGATTATTCAATTTAGAAAAGATGCAATCTTCTTATTGATATTTTTTAAACAAAATATTTTATATCATTTTACGAGGGTAGGTTGAAAAGTAATGTACATATAAAGTAAATAAAAATCTTTGTAAAAAACACACATAAGATGTTATAGGTAAGAATGTGTGTTTTTTACAAAGTTTTTTATTTACTTTATCGTTTAACACCAGTAATTTGAGTGTTTTTTCCGTAGTGTACATATACTTGTAAAAAACGAACGAAATGGCCTTTAGGAGTGCTCCAAGCGGTGTGTGGAAGTAACAGTCCCTCTCTGTACGCATGTGCAGTTTGGATGCGTTCCGTTCAATCAGTGTATTTTGAATAGCGGAAGTATAATTGCGCTAGATCTATCTATCCTTATTTCGATTTCTTATGAATTAACCTATTAAATAAATGAAGTTAACTGATATGTAACCTAGTATTAGTAAAGACTTCCCAAATAATAATGGAATAATTTTACAAATATGTATTTTCAGACGGGGGGAAACTGCGTTGTTTCCCGTCTGAATTTAGTTTTTCATTACGTATTATTAGAGGACATTTAGTTTTCGAAGGTTCTAAAAATTTTATTGAAAAAATTATTATTTTATGCATGTAAACTTGTGAGTTATATGTTTGCATATGGGGAATACTGAAAAATATAAATATGGGGAAATATGGGGAATACTCAAAAAGTTTCGCAGAAAAGCAAAGCAGATAATGAAGTGAATTTATATTTTTATTAATATAGAAAGATTACATATGTGCAAAAGATACGTGTATTTAAACAATTATTATTAAGCAAACAATTATATATGTGCAAAAGATTCATGTATTTAAACAGTTATTATTAAGCAAACAATTATTATTTTTCTTTAGATATTTCTTGTGAAAATAAAGTGATTTCTCAACAGCATACCAGTTTGAAAGTCGACAAGATCAAACTGAATGCATTAAAAAACACTTTATCGTCATTCTCTTTGATCTTCTGTTTCTTATCCTGAAGGAAGGACTGCTTTTTCCTGCAAAGGTGCCCCTTCACCTTTCTCTGCATATAAAACGTCGCATTCTCCACTTGCAATCTTTCTTGCAAGCATCTCTTGGAATATAGTCTAAAGAGAAGGGTTTAAAAAAAAGAAAAATTAAAACGCGCCAAATGTTTTAGCTGGAGGCATGACAACCATGAATGTGTATTATATGTGGAAAATTCCTAACCCTCCAGCGACTGTAGATATTCTGACGTTTAAAGCTTTTAAATTAAATATTTTTAATTTTAGTTAAAACTTTTAAAAAGTTATCACGATATAAAAACTCTTAAAGTATATTTCAGCCACCGTCCTTGCAGTCATCAGTCGAAACTATCCCGTTTCTTCTTCCATCTCTCGATTTGAGAAGGGCATTCCGTACGTCATCGAACGATGGTGACTCTTAAAACATCGGAAAAATCGGCGTTTGCAGCAACAAGAATATGCTCTTTTTCCCAAATACTTTAAGTTAGGACGTTATGTTCACTGATGTTTACTAACTAGCAGAGCTTGTTTTGATATTTTAATCCACAACTTTATCTGTTAAAAGAGGGTCTTTGATCGGAAAGTAATTAAGGCGTGTAGCTACACAACAACGAATTCGGCTGACTAACTTGGTATTGATGTCAACGATATGAAAAAAAATTACACCTCATTGAAATTTACAGAAGGAGAAAATGCTTTCAGGAATAGCTCATTTTTTTTCTATTTCCTATATCCATAACTAGGCACATTTTTATTCAATCGTTTCTATAAGTTAGAATTAAACATTTAGGATTATTCCTATCATTTCTTTAGCCGTTCATTAACAATTTATTTCATTATGTTTTTCAAACTCTGTAGTTTCATACTTATTAAGTGTTTAATCTCCAGAGCAAGAACATTGAAGTTATAATGTAATTAAATAATTTCCTGTAATTACAGAAAAGACTTCCTTCACCATAAATTCTCTTGCTTATTTCAAAAGTTGCGGGAGTGAGATAGACTACTTTTGGAACCCAGATACATGTGTGTGTGTATACATAATTTCTATCTGATAACTAACGAAATTTAAACTACTTTACCGTGGCCTTCTCTAAGCTTTCACACTGTTCCGCTGTCTCTGGGTTATGACAAGTTTCCTGAAAATAAAAAACATATACAGTCACTGGCCATATTAATGGGATCACCTGCGTGCATACTTTTTTTTTAACTTTCCGAAATTGTACGATGTAAGCAAAGTGTTGTAATCATTAAATTACAAAAAAGATTTTTTATACATAACGACCAAGTATTCTGAAAGTCGAGTGGAATCACTTAATTTCCTTTCTTTATATACTTTTTTAAGGTAAAATTTCTCTGAATAAATTTCTGTTTTACAGCAGTGGCAACACTTTCGTCTATATTTGCCTACAAATATTTATTAGTGTGGCAACATTGGTGTCCTGTGTAGGAAATATCTAATGGTCTCATTAATATAGACAGGGACTGTAAGTGAATTACGTCCTTTTGAAATACTCGAAATGTAGTGGGTAATTTACACATCTCACACACAAACATACAGTTAATACACATTATAATACACTTAATTGAAAGCATTAATACGGCTGAGCCAACAAAAATACAATTGCTAAATACTTAACTAATTCCCAGTATGCAAGTGACTTTGAAAAAAATGCCCTTTTTAAATGAAACATTGTAAGCAGCCGTGACTCAATATTTAGATTACACACCTAATTTAAATGTGGATCGGTTTTCCAAACGTCATGTTCAGAGTAGTTTTTCTCAAAAGGGACTTGAAAAGACAAATTTTGCGTTTCAGGTATTGAAGAATCTTAAAAATCCTTGAGGAAAACGTTCTTTTTACCTATGACAGTAATTTTGTTCACTCACTCTTGTGAATATGGATCAAGTGAACGGACTGAAGTTCATTAGTGTTAGCTTTTTTTTTTCGCTTTCTGAGTAGTAATTTAAATGAAAAACTTACAACGATTAACCCTTTAAGGCGCAACCCTTTCCCAATGCTGAAAAAAGGGCAGCCCAGTCAGCTGCGTCAAAAAAAGTGTCTCTAGATCTGTGGCACGCGATGAACGTTTCTATCGTCCGCCATCTTGCTGGTAGTTAAGTCGAGCGATGATAACGGCTGCTCTTTTTTCAGCATTGGGAAAGGGTTGCGCCTCAAAGGGTTAAATAATATTTTATTTAGTGATTTAGTGACAACTAATACAGAACAATTTATATAGGGGTGAAGGGAACTTACCTGGAGGCAAAATAATTTATTTGAGGGTAAAATTTCTCTTTTTACAAATGATAAAAAAAAGGATTATATAAAACCTGAAGAATTACCAGATCCAAATCAACATAGTTTGATGCTTACACGTCCTCTCATATCAGCGATAATTGGATGTTCCAGGTGTCAAGAAAAAAATTTAACATTCAATTTTATTGATGGTTTTGAGAACCAACAGATATGAAATAAGATTTTGATGCGTTATATATATGTGCAAAACGCTTAACCCTTTGAGGCACAACCCTTTCCCAGTGCGGCACAGCCAGCTGCGTCAAAAAAGAGTCTCAAGATCTGTGGCCCACGATGAACGTTTCGATCATCCGCCATCTTGCTGGTAGTTAAGTCGAGCGATGGCAACGGCTGCCCTTTTTTCAGCATTGGGCAATCTATCTAGCTGTTCTCGCATTCTTCCATTTTTCAGCAGATGTCAGTGCTGTTAAAAATAATCGTGGCCATTTTTTTACAGGAAATGTCGTGCTAAAAAGTAGCGGATTCTCGTGGAGCTATGTCACCCGCAACGATTTTTATAGAAATCAAATCTATTCTTCGTGACTGTCAACAGTCAAAACGTCAGAGTTTGGTGTTCCCAGAGCGGGATCACTGCACGTTAAAGGGTTAATCATACTTAATTGACGAATATTATTTAACAGCACAATAACATTTATTAACTAATCTAATGCTATTCCACAGTTACATTCTTCTACGTTACTACGCAGCAAGCTACATTGTTTTTACCGACGCACAGTCAATCGTCCATCTGTCCGTTATTTTCCCCCCGTGATTGCTTCTTTTTTTTATTTATTCCCGAATCATCTTCTTCTGTATGGGGACGCCCTCTTTCTTAACGAGTTTGATGAAAATGATAACATTCGGGCATCCTGACTGCGCAATTGTCCTCAATTGGTTTTGACCTCTACGTTTTTAAAACGTGGACTTCTTCTTGTTTTTTCACATGCGCTCTGCTGATCAACAGTCTCATCATCATTTTAGGTTTCTTCATCAGTTTCTGCTTCACAATGCCAAGCTTTCAGTTGGCTTACATGGGCGGTGTATGAATAGGATCGACCTCCTTCACCTTCACCTTGTTGTGAGATCTCGTATGTATCGTTGGGTAATGCACGTGTGACTACAAATGGTCCTCGATACTTGGCTTGGGTCGTCGTAGGTTGTCCGGGAGCTTCGGGTCCACGTCTAGCTACAACTATTTCCCCTGTTTCGTAGATTACTGTTCGACGCTTCTTTTTGTCATAGGTTTCCTTCATTGTCTCCTCTTTAGTTTCTATTTCTTCTCTGGCAAGTTCTTGAATCTTACTCGGTTCAGTCCATGAATCTGCATCTTCATCGGTTAGTATTCTAAGTATCTCGTCGTTGAATCGAGGAAGATAGCCATGTAGCATCTCCAAAGGCGTTTTGTTTGTAGTTTTATTCACCATATTATTTAGATTTCTTTCTGTCTCTTTTAAACTGGTATCCCAGTCTCTATGAGGATCATCTGTCATACACGTCGACACGGCAGACAAGATAGTTTTATTCACACGTCCTACCATTCCATTTGCTTGTGCATGTTTAGTGGAATTCAGTGTATGCGTGATGCCGCTTTTCTTGCAAAAATCTTCGAACTGGTGTGAAGTGAAGCATGAACCTCTGTCACTGATAATTCTGTCTGATAACCCATAACTGTTCACGAATTCTTCTAACATTTTCAAAACAGCCTTAGCTGATGTATTTCTTACAGCTACGAGTTTACAAATCTCATGAAATTATCTATGATGACAAGTAGTTCCGTGTTGCCTTTGGTGCTCTTCCCAAACGGTCCCAGATGGTCAATGTGAACGACCTAAAAGGGTATTTTACCAGGTTTTATCGGATGCAATAGACCCTGTTGCTTTCCCGCAGGAATTTTATTTACTAAACATTCGAAACACATAGATACGTGTTTCTTGACATATCTCTTCATCAGAGGAAACCAGTATCTCTCTTTAATCTTGTTTAAGGTTCTATCAACCGAAAAATATTCAACACGTCCATAAGATCATGAAACTTCACGGCAATGCTTTTTCTCATTGCCTTGGGGACAACATATAGTTTTTCTTTACCATTCTCGCTCAGTACTCTAAATAGTCTATTTCTCTTGAGGACATAGTTATTTACCTTTGTCTTTTCTTCTTTCGTACTTTCGCACTTCGGTTTTTGCAAAATGGTTATCACTTCTTTCAACTCTGAGTCAGAATTCTGAAACACTAGTACTTGCTCATCTTCTGTGAATGTCAAACAAACTTCTGTGTTCCGTTCTACGTAGTTCGTGAAGGTATCTTCTGCTTCTAATACTGGTGCTCTACTAAGAGCATCGACATGACTCATTTTGTCTCTAGGTCGGTGTTGCACTGCAAAGTCAAACTCTTAAATCAGGTCATACCATCTGGCAATCCTAGGATTAGTTGTCTTTTTAGCGTTCATATACACCAAAGCCTGACAATCAGTAACAATAATAAATTTAATTACGAGTAGGAACTGCCTTAATCTATCTAATGTCCAAACGATAGCCATTAGTTCCAACTTGCTA
The DNA here is from genome assembly GCA_038373885.1 of Cheiracanthium punctorium. Classification (NCBI taxonomy): domain Eukaryota; kingdom Metazoa; phylum Arthropoda; class Arachnida; order Araneae; family Cheiracanthiidae; genus Cheiracanthium; species Cheiracanthium punctorium. The sequence goes on along the minus strand of JAWZYV010001007.1, from coordinate 10,543 downwards.
GAATAATACTTTCTCGGCATCATTTGTCTTTTTGCTATCACAATAAACCAAGTGCCATTGTTTTCCCTCCTGATGGATAATCATTCCACTTAAGCCGTTAGAACTTGCATCAGTATGGACTTCTGTCTTTACATCTGGGTTATAATGTGCTAAAACTGGTACGCTCACCATTTCTTCTTTTAACGTTTGGTAAGCTTTCTTTTGGTCATAACCCCAGACAAATTCTTGGTCCTTGTGCGTTAGACGACTGAGCGGTTCAGCCTTTTGAGCATACTTGCGAATAAATCGTCTAAAAAAACCAGTTAATCCCAAATACCTTCTTACATCGTGAACATTCAGAGGTTCGGGAAACTCTTCAATTGCCCGAATCCTTCTTGCTCCTGATTTTAGCCCTTGCGAATTTATTACAATTCCTAAAAAATTTACTTCTTTTCTACCAAATTCATATTTTGATAACTTTAACGTCAATTTCGCCGCTCTTAAGCATCTCAAAACTTCCCGAAATCTGTCCATAATGTATTCCCAAGATACCGCTGGAATCATTATATCATCCATGTAGCATAGGGCTCTTGTTAGGAATAAGGGCCCTAAAACTTGATTCATCAGCTGCTGGAAGTCAGTTGGTGCATTCGCTAGTCCAAATATCATACGGTTAAATTGTCCAGTTTCGTCAGGAGTTATAAACGCAGTTTTTAATTTGGAATCTTCAGAAAGTGGAATTTGTAAATAACCATGTGCAAACCCAATGTTGAAAATATCTGCACACCACTTAAACACTCCAGTAAGTTATCTATTTTTGGAAGTGGATACTTATCCGTAATAGTTTGATCATTTAGAAGACGATAATCTACAACTAAGCGATAATCTCCAGTTTTTTCCTTGACTAGGAGTACGGGACTCGCATAAGGAAAGCGTATTTCACTTGCTACACCATGTTCCTTCCATTCCTTAACAATCGTCTTAATAATTTCATGTTCTGCAGCATTCGTCTTGTATGGACGAGTGCATACTGGCTTACTGCCTTCTACTTTTTTAATTTCTATCTGCGTCACATCAGTATACCCTAATTCACTTAACTCAAATGCAAAGCAATCTCTGAACTCATTCACCAGTGTGGCTATTTCTGAACGTTGATCTTTCGACAATGATTCATCAAAATTTATTTGATCTAATGTAATCAGACTTTTATGTTCATTCTTTCCTGCCATTAAAATTTTGCAACCAGTACTCTTCGCAGCGTTGATCAAACTATCCGGATTTATTTGTTCGGTGTCCTCATCATTTATGTTCTCCACCTTACAAATGTTCTGGTTTTGTCGAAACATTATATCTTCATTCCCAACATTCATAACTGGTATTGTTGTTTTTCCCTCAACAACCTTCATTAATGAGCCAAGTTACATATCTTCACTTTCAACCTAAACCAAGCCATTTTCTATTTCTTCCGTCTGGGCTTACTAGATTTATAGAAATGTTCTTGATTTCTTCTTTACAAATGGTTTCGAAATTTATTTCGGATGTTTTAGTGTCATTCTCTACACGTGTAGGTTTACATTCTTTATCTGAGTAGCCTATATTAAAATTCTGCTTTTCCTTCCAGTAAAATACGTATGGCAATTCGAGAAGTGTTTTTCCTATAATTAAATCCACTGGCTGTGCGTCATCGTTGACAATCAAAACTGGAACATCTCGTGCTATTACATCATCCATCTTTATGTCAAGTACTGTTCCGCCTATTGTTTTTGTGACAGGAAATTTTGGTTCCCAAATCCAAACACGTCTTTTTCACAAGGAACTATATATACATTTAGTTTGTCTGCAACTGATTTCTTTAGCAGGCAACTCGAACTTCCAGTATCTATTAATCCGTTGACAATCTCATTTTTTATGATAACAGGTTTCAAATAGTTATCGAAAGAAGTGGAATACGTATCCGAAATATTCAAACTACTAACTTCCTTTTTCTTTGATTGAGTGCTACTGATTTCTTCTTTGTTAGTTAAATTTTTGTTTCGTGGGCAATTCTTACTATATGTCCGTAATTGTTGCAAGAGAAGCATTTGAATTACCCTTTTTCATTGCGTATTCTGGACATTGAAAAATTCTGCCGCTCTGTAAATTTATTATAATGAACATTCAGTCCACTGATTTTTCCGTAATTTAAACTGTCCGACCCCTGATTACTCTTTATTTCACTACGATGGGAATTTAATTTTGGCTGCACTTCATACTTAAAATTCCTACTTTGTGCCGTTTTGTCAGTAACTCGAACACTCTCGTAGTCGTCTAGTTTGTTAGTCAACTCATCCGAGTTTACAAATTTGTGCCAAACATCAACAAAATGTTCTCGAATTGTAAATGGGACCTTTCTTTTCAACTGATCTGTTACTATGAGTTCTTTCAAGGAATCAAAATCGTTTATATTCAAACCCGTAACCCATTCATCGAAATAATTCCTCAAATCAAACTCAAAATCTTTCCGCGTTATCTTGGATTCTTTAGTGTGATTCAAGAATTTTTGTCTAAATCTTTCAGGACTTAACTTAAATCGCTTTAATAATAACGCCTTAACGTGGGAATAATTGCTCGCGTAATGTTCGGACTCTCGCGTAATTGGTTGCATTATTTCGTATGGTAAAAGTCCCACTAAATATGTAACATAGTCCTCATCTTTGATACCCATTCGTTTTGCTTGGCGTTCGAATAATACCAGATATGATGAAATATCCCATCTTCGATTCTATACTTCTGCATAATACGGGAAAATTCGTTAGTCTTAACTGAATCTGTCAAACTCGTACTGGTTACTTGCTCAACAGGACGACCAGTTTGTATTCTCAATTTGTCCAGTTCCAATTGATGCTTTCGTACTTTATCGCGTTCCTCGCGCTCAGCTGCGTCAGCTCTCTCCTTAGCTTCTTCAGCCCTTTTCTCCGTTTCAATTCTTTCAGCGATAATTCTTTCTAACATCCCGTTTAAAAATTCTTCATCGTAATCCTTACTTTTAGTTATTAAGTCTTTTAAATCAATTATTCGATGTTTTGTTTTTACTTCGATACCTAGCTCCGAGGCTAATACCTCTAAATCACACTTCCTCCCTCTTGCTAAAAATGCCATACTGGATTCGATTTCCTAATACGTTTAATTCTGTCTGACTTATTTTCGCACTTATGCAAAAATACCGTATTACGCATACAGAATATTTATAGAATCTTGCTTTAAATACTACTTTAATGTATTCTAAAGAATAATGCAATATATTTTAAATAATACTTCTCTATAATTCAATATAGTACTTCTCTGTACTTCAAAATCAAGAGAATACTTCAAAATTAAAATAATGTTTCAATATACTTTAAATGAATACTTCAGAATAGAAATAATATTTCACTTCTATATACATCAAAATTAATGCTTAAATCAAAAATAATACTTAAATTTACTTCAAAATAATAATTCAATATACTTCAAAATCAAAATAATACTTCACTTCAATTTACTACAAAATCAAAATAATATCTCAATTTACTTCAAAATCAGAATAATACTTCACTTCAATATACTTCAAAATCAAAAATACTACTTCAATCTAATACTTCTGTGCTTCAAATTACTTCCAAATTTATGCGTCAAAACACTACTTTGTTATAATGATTCAATATATTCAAAATTAATACATAATACTTGAAAACAATACCGCAATATAATACTTTCGTGTATTTTTTATACGTCAAAATTAAAATTTCCAGCTATACTTCAGAATAATATTTCAATATAATCATACCTGAGAACAAGACATCTTGGGCGCGTAAAATAAGGCATATCGCACTTCTGATTTGTTAGCTTTTTTTTCGCTTTCTGAGTAATAATTTAAATGAAAAACTTACAACGATTAACCATAATTAACGAATATTATTTTACAGCACAATAACATTTATTAACTAATCTATATTCCACAGTTACATTCTTCTACATTACTACGCAGCAAGCTACTCAAGCAGATTGACTTTCCCCTGCGCCAGAAGAGGGTGCTTTTGAACTCTAACCCTTTTTGCTTTTCAGATGCAGCGAAGGCTTCGATGTAAACAATCGAGAAAAAGGGGTTTCCCCCCGCCCTCTGATAACAGAATCTAAATGTCCTTTGTTAATGTTGTGTAAGATGTGCTATATTAACCCAGAAATAAATTGTATTCGTCCTTTAGCTTGGATTCACTGAAACAGGTAAACACAGCAGGAAACAAGAAATCGACAGGAAAGCTACCAGGGCGGGTAGGCCAGATCTTTTTTATGAACTGTATTCCTTGACCTATATCAGAATTAAAATTTGAAAGAAATACAGTATAACATTGTTTCAGCTACATTGTTTTTACCGACGCACAGTCAATCGTCCATCTGTCCCTTATTTTCCCCTTGATGCTTCTTTTTTTTAATTTATTCCCGAATCATCTTCTTCTGTTTGGTGACGCCCTCTTTCTTAACGAGTTTGATGAAAATGATAACAGTAGTAAGTTAGTTGTTCTCTTTTTTTTCCTTCAAAATTAATTTTTAAAAGTATCACAGATATATCACAAAACTGTGCCAAGCTTTGTGTAAAAATCAAATGAAAACGGCTGCAATGAATGGAATGAAATTTAGTAAAATGCGATCAAAAAAGTATCTTGAATTTTTTATAGACACTCAGATTTTGTAAAAAGTGTGTAATATTTGCACGCGCACCAAGTTAAAACGATTTTTACGAATACAATGCAATTCAGCATCAGGATAGTTTGCAGCTCAAACAATAAGCTTCATAAACTTTTGAGTAAATTTTTGCAAAAAAACCTGTAAAATTTAAACGCTTCAAATAATTTTTAAAGTTTCCATCTTTTTTGTCAATATATTGACCGATTCGGAGAGAGACGACATTTTGTTTCATGTTATTCCATAAAATAGTAATATTCAGTAACACGTGATGTATTGAAGGAATTTTTTATGCAACAAAATACAAGTTTCGACTTTTTATAGCATAGAGCATTGTTCCTGGCCCAAGTTAAACCCAAAAAATAGCAGAACTTACCACAACCTCGTGATCTTGCTCCCTTTCCAACGACTGCTGCGCACTCAGAATAGTACGAAACGTTAACACTTACATTAATACATACAGGGTATCACAAAGTGTCGTTGCCAAACTTAACATACCAATTTGTCATATCATAACAAACAGGAATTACATAAGAATTTGTGTCTGGATATGCAAATGGCGAACACGAGAGAACAGGGCCTCCGAGAGAAATATTATAAGGTGGGACAGAGCTGTTCCCGCCCCCCTCCCCAACTTGTTTTTGCCTCAAGAAATATATTTTAAATTCTTCCCAATTTTACTTTAAAAGTAGTTATTAAAAATAAAAAAGTTAATATTGTGGGCTCAGTTTTATTCTTACCTAAATTATAATTTCAATAATACTATTTACAATCTGTAATAATGTATTATAAAAAGTATAAAAAAATGAAGTATCATTACGGTATTTTTATAACCAGATTCCAAAATCTTCCTTTGCCTTACCACCCTCGCTGTCTAACATGAGTTGCAAATCAGCATCACCAACAGTGTGTTATTTATCTGTAAATGCATCCGTTCATATTTTGCTATAGTTAAACACACAGTTTCGAAAATTACTTTTTTTTCTTTTAGTGATTTTTATATAGAATGCTAAAAGAAAAGAACGAGTAAGGAAATTTTTATATTTAGCGATTTTTTATTCATGCTTGAAAGTTAAAAATTTATATAAATGGTAGAATTAGCGTATTTATTATTTAATTTTAATAATGGCTTTTCGTGCCTTTTTACTGCAAAATTTCGTATAACATCATCTAAATTAATAGTTCTGGTAATGTCAGATTCGATGCTTAGTCTTGCTAAGTAAAGATGTAGAAAGGAAATTTGTAGTGCATTTTGAAAAATTCACGGGTCCCCTCTAGTTCGACGGGCCCGGCTGCCGCTCCCTCTCGCTGGGCCTGCGAGAGAGCGATGTTCGCAGGCTTATGGAAGCATTGTCATTTCAGCCTGAGATATTGCAGGAGATGAATGAATCGGTTTACTAACTCAGAATTGACCGATATGCATTACGTGTATGGTGCCGCGAATGGAAATTCATATTAATAAATAATTTATTTAATAAAATTCACATCTTTTTTAACATTATTTCTCCCTCCCCTCTACGCCCCGGATCATTGTGCTCAAGGTACATTTGTTTCGCCGCACGTCCATTCCTATCCACGGCACCATACACGCAATGTTTATCGGTCAATTCTGAGTTAGCAAACCAATTCATCCATTCAGCGTTGTAAGCGAAAATGATCACACTTCCATAAGCCTGTGAACAGCGCCCTCTAGTGATCGCCTTTTGCATTTCGGGACACAAGTTGCTGTGTAAATCTGCGAGACATGGTGTGTGTAAATCTGGTGTGTCATGGTATTGCAGATCAATATGTTAAATTCGGCAAAGACCTTTCGTGGCACCCTGTATTTCATTCTTCCCTACTAGATTTCGCACATAAAGACTTAAAAATATTATCAACTTCCGTTATTTAGTAATTTAGCGTTGAATAGAAGAAGCATTTTTTTGTTTTTATGAATGCCCTATAGAAGACATAGTGGGGTTTTATTGTTTATTTTTTTTAAGTAGCTACTGTTCGCGTGCGAAGTAGTAGTAACTGATGCAAATTTAACACAGTAAGTTGGACAGACATACAAGCAAAGCAAGATCGTACATAAGTAATGTGCTAATTGAGGAAGAGAAATTACACAATTAAATATGTCACTTTTATAAAAGGAACTGACCTCTATCAGAACTATTATAAATTTAAAAAAGGATAATTGTCGGTAAAACTTACTGCACAGCGAGCTCCGAATATGGCAGTGAAAATCTTTTTCAACACCTTTCTGTAATAACACGAAATAAAAAAATTGTAAATCTTCCTAAAAAATTATAATTCTATGAAACTGTTATTCACATAGACACTCTTGTAAATAATACTATTCTTTTTGGGGGAATTCAAATGAAGAATGAAATGATTATACGCACTTACGTACAAAGGTCTTCAGTTGCGGACGAAGCAGCAAGTTGTTGGCGAGTTTAAAAAAAATGATTTTGGCCAATCCTACTCAGATTCAGCTCCATCGTTTGTAGTGCAGGCTTCAGCGCGACATTCAAACTCCAAAGCTGGGAAGCAATATTACCCGCAAGTAACCTGACCATTTTGTCTTTCTAGCATTAGGTACGAGTCGCCTAGGTGGTGTGGTTAACAGACTATTTTATCACACCTTGGATCGTGGTTCGATACCTGACTTGGACTTGGATATTAACTCATTGATCCCTTCATATGGGGTATGTTGGCCGCCTATTGGCTGCCCCCATAATAAAATGGACAGTGCCGGTAGTGGTGAACATCTGATAGGCAATGGGATCCTTGGGGCAAAATTAAGGAGCATGTTGAATACGGATTCCAGGTGAAAAATAAAAAGTATAATCTATTCCTTTGACAAGCTCTGCGTTCACTAATGATTTTAAGCAGGTTTACTAAAGAAGAACGCAGATTTTGTTAAAAACAACAGTGTATATAATAAAAAGAGGTCAGTCGTTAGGATTACTTCTAAACTTTGTTAAAGTTGAAAAATACAGGGTGATTCAAATTAACGTTGACAAACTTCAAATAGGAGTACGTTACTCAAAGACGAATCAGAAGAACATAGAATGCTGGGTTCGTCTGCAAACATGCGTGTTCTTACACCTGGCGTAAATAATCCCTTTGTGGGGAAATGGCTGTTGATATATTTTTAATTTTTCGACCACGGTTCGTGAAGAACTACAGTGAAGCACCGTTTATACGTTTCTCGAGTTTATTATACGCTTTTCCGAATGGTCCCTGCGAAATCCATTTGATTTTAACGTTAAGTAATTTCATTTATACGCTTCCTTGAAATCGAAAACTTCATTTAAACGTTTTTTTAGAACTGAAGAGGACAGAAAATGTGTGATGCAAGTATTCAACAAGCTTGGACGGGTTCTAATTTAATGAAAGAAAACCCAATCTCCGGCGATTTAAATGATAATGTTAAACATGCACTTTTAACTATGTAGAATGAACTTATTCTCAGCATTCCCAAACAGCCACAACCGAAAATTACAAAATATTTTGTACATATGGATTGAATCTGAATACAGTTACTAGCTGTTCATTAAATTCAGAATAAAACTGTTAGTATTACATACCTAGTGTTGTTTTTTGTTTTCATGTAGTAATATAAGATGTTGTATTTTAATTTAAATCTGATTTTTTATTCTTGGTTGTTATTAAAATGTACGCACTTTTGAGGATTTCGTTTAAATGTTTTTTTCATTTATACGTTTTTTCCAACAAATCCCTTGAAAAACGTATAAACTGTGCTTCACTGTATTTGATTTTTCGCAAAAAAATTTGACTACAATTCATGGTTTAGAACAGCGTTTCTCAACTTGTGGGGTGCGACCCCCAAGGGGGGCGCAGAGCCTTTCCAGGAGGGGGGGGGCGCGAGAAAACCCAAAGAACAAGTAGTGATGCATGTTTTTAAAAAAAATCATCTTATTTCTTCTCATTTTTACTCAAAAATATATCCATTTTCTCTTAAAATGTTCATTCAAACTTTACTGATAACATTATTTTGTAGAAAATTCGACTAAATGTTCATTGTTAAAGATTAAAAAACTGAATGTATACTGAAAAATGTGGGGGGGCGCCCCCGTAAGTTAGCCTTTGTTGGGGAGCGCGACATTAAAAGGTTGAGAACCGCTGGGTTACACGGTTATTTGAATTTTACAAACGAAATTATTGAAGTCATACTTACTGTTTATTAAATTAAGAATTTAGACAAACATCTTCCAAAGTGATTACTAGAAGGTGCATGAAGACAGCGTTTGCTATCCCACATTACTATGCTGATCTGATTTATTATTAGATAATCTACTCCTCTCCGAAGTACATGATCGTTAATTTGAATCATCCTGTGCTTTTTTGATATACCGCTTTATAGCCATCAAAAGACGTAAATTTTCCATTGCTGTGAAAACAGGAGATCAGTGAATAGGATAACTGCTTAGTAAATGTTTCAATTTTATTTCTCTTACAAACAGATTCATTTTGATATATAAAATTACGCTACATCCAAACCTTTTTCTCCTCGTTTCCCAAGATTTTGCACGCTTCAGTCTGAGGTAAATCATCCCACAGCTCATCTTTCCGCGCATTTTCAACAGTTCACATTTCCTTTAAATTGTCAGGCGTATAGGGACGGAAAACTTCAAAGAGAAAATGTTCTAGTTCCTGTTAAAAGAAAGAAAGAAAGAATAAATAAAAAGTAATTTAAAGGTATTACTGATTTTCTTTTCATCTTTACAACTAAACGCCTGCGCCTATGGTCACTCTAAATAAAAAAAAGAAAATAATAATAATAATACTCACTCGATTGGAGTGAAACAGCATCCAAAATCTGGCGCTTTTTATAAAAATTTTTCAAAGTGTAATAAATCCTAAGACAATAAGAAAATAAAAATCTCTAAACGATTATTATTTTTTGAGAACAATGTATATTCACTCAATCAAAATGTCTGTTCCCAACTTATTACTGCTTTAAGATTGAAATTTTGGAGATTGATTGCTGCTATTTCACTAATTTGCATCAAAACAGTGTGATAATAAGACAAAAATGTGGTTTTCACTGCAATCACAGTTACGGCTGTTATGTAAGTAAGAAGTGAGAGGGGGTGGGGTGTTACCAATCGACATTAAATTCTCCCAGTAAAAATTTTCCCCCCGAAGTTTACCTTTCGTGTAAGATTAAAATTACAAGAATAGACCTTCTAGCAAACTATTTAAAAATCTCACTACATAGTTTTGAAAAATACCTAAAACTGTCGTAAGTTTGTGCGAAACAAATCAGATATGAGTCAAAAAGACCCGAATACCATATCAAGGGCAGGGCAAAAAGACTACGTTAAGAAAAATGTCCTTCGTTAATTTCAAGAGAGGTTGCACTTTCTAAATTTGTTTACAACCCCTACAAAAGAAAATCCCAATTAGTAAACTGTATTCCATACACTAATGAGATTATCTACAAAATTTCAGCCTTACATCGCAAAGCGTCACAGAGATATCTTTAAAGAAAAGATCGTGGCGGCTATACGTTAATTTTTTAATGTAAAAGTTTACTGCTAGAGTGGGAAAAAATTCTTTAATTCCGTAATTTCTGTACCAGCGATGAAAAAAGATAATCCGATGTGATTTTTTTAAACTTCCAGGACCATTGAAAAGCAGTTTAAGTCAGCATATATTTATCTTTGACTCTTTTCAAGATATAATTCTCAAATGGGGTTCATCACCTCTTTAGAGTATGGGGGAAATTTTACTAATAAGAAATTTTTGTTTGTCCGGAGGTTCAATATAAATTTAAAAAGTGTTACTTATTGGAAATTAACAAGAGGGTGTTTTTTTTACGTGGCTCCCTCCCCTCCCCTCTTATTTTCACGCA
>JAWZYV010001006.1:0-37785 GCA_038373885.1 Cheiracanthium punctorium | reverse complement strand
AATGGGACAAACAGTTTGCATCGAGTCTAAAAGCATCTATTTCTCTACCTATAAATGACAATAACTCATTTTTTCTTCACTTTCAGTATTATTAAAATAGAAGGAAAACGGTTCATTGGAACATGTTTATTGTTGACGTCATCCAAGTTCCTTTTAAACTATTTTTCATCCAGGAATGCTGGCATCTGTGTGCCCAAACTTCATTTCTTATTTATTCAAGGTACATTGAACGGTTCTACCGCTTCAAAATGGCATTTTGAAACATTTTACTCTTAAAAAATACCTTTTGAAGGACTGGACGTTCTACTCCGCTCTACGGGATCCTCTTAGTCCGGTGGAAGGTGCGTATGCGAGAGCATCCTGTAGTCCCTACCGGCCTTTCTTTTGCAAAATCAGGGAAATGAGCATTCCCTTCTTTTTAAATATACAGAGATGCCTCTTGATTTTCCTTGTTTGAGTGTCCTGAAGGGAAGTTTACCTCCACGAAATTCCCACTAAAGGATTGTGGTGAACCATAAAATCGCTTGCAACTATTACTTAGAGGAAGGGGGCAGGAACAATGAACGCCGTTATTTATCGTTTTTCTGGGCAAAAACGACTGCAGCTCATCCTACGAAATAAGGCATGCCTCTAAATTTCATGACATAGGTGCTCCATTGGACAGCCTTTTCCAAAATTCCAAATCTGCGGGAGGAGGGGACAAAACGGATCGTTCCCCCAAAGAAAGATTCATGTACAGAACAGAAATACCTTCCTTTCGATTTGAGTTTGGATGATTTTTGCAAAATGGCTATTTTAAAGCCGTTTTCATACGTTTCTCTAGACCAAAAGATCTAAATAATTAAAAATGGACCTATTTTCATACAGGAACGGTGTATTAAAAAAATCATGTCAATAGGATACTTCAATACAAAATAACTGTCACGCACGGTCAAAATTTTAGGAAGGGCTTTACAAGCTGTACACTGTACGCTGAAATAAACGATACCCACCCGTATCAGTTAAGAAACTTTTGTGAAATTCTTAACCATTCTTAAAAATCGAAAATGCTGCACAATATATCACGCTTCGAAAAATTTTGACTTCCAATTCTATTGGTAAGAATTTTTAGGGTCAGTTTCATAAAAGAAAAGAACTTATTATATTTTCTCATGTCGGTTTTCTTTCTCTTTTGTACAGCAGTGGATTCAAGGGATCCTGAGTGACCGTCCTCCTTTTACGGAAGTTACGTGGAAATTTTGGATCCAGTGCTGAGTTGCGATCCGAAGAAATAAATTAAAATTCCACGATAGCCAATGCAGATGTTTCTGCCCTATATATATATTTATAGATTCATTTTGTAAAGAACAGCTTCAACATGTCTTCAACCAGGGGCGTGTCCGGGGCGTTATCTTAAACTGGAAGTTCTTGTCCGTTCTGATCCACTCATATTTGAACTGACAAACAAACCATTGAACCTTTGCAAAAGAGGCCGTTGATAGATTTTTGGAGGTGTTTCAGCATTTCCTCTTTTTGTATGAGTTTCGCAAATTTTACTTGTGATGGATTTGCAGACCCGTGAGTCTTTTTATCGAGCGAAGGCGTCAACACAGAGTAGAGGATGTCCCGTAAGGGAAGCTCTTAGAAAACTGTTAGAGAATAGAATTATTTTATTTAAACTTTAAATGACGCGATCCTAAATACAGATGTTGGTACCCTATGTTTATTTTCATTCTGAAATGAAGTGCGTTAACATGTTCTTTAATAATGGGCTAAAGGGGGAGGGCCGTCACGTGAAGCACGCACAAGGGACGAGCGAGGGCGTTGCATGTAGCCACAATAGGCGTGACTAGGGCGTCACAGGATGCAAGAAAGACAATCACATTGAGACAAAATGCCTGGTCAATTTAGAATAACTGTTACATTTGCTGCGAACAAATCAACTATTGCTAAATGCAGGGAAAATACAGAAAAATGCTGCATACATTTATTGACAGTGATGTGAAAAAATTGCAGCACAGTATCACATGTTAATAAGTATATTGTGCATATTCATTCTATGCACCATGTTTCAATGGCATCTAATTGAACGATCAGAAATCCTATGGTATTTACCCCAAAAATGGTTTTTTTAAATGGTTTTTTATAACTCCAAAATGAATTTTCCACTGCGCTTACTGTCTGTCAAAAAAGCGCTTTTATCAGGCTTGGTAAAAGAATTTTGTCGAAAGTATTAAAACTCTGGAAACATTTTGTTCACAAGAGTCCAGGAGGAAACTTCATTTTGAAATTTGTTTTTCCTTCAAAGGGAAGTGGTTTACGGTAGGATGAAGAATTTTCAGGAACGGGCGGGGACCTTGCAAATGAAATTTTGTTAAGTCTTAAAAACTGAAAAATACTGGGTGGTAATACTTTATCGTAATGGACATTTTCACGTAACGTCAGGCTGATGTCGATTCATTTTGAGTTAATTTTCAAAGAGAGGAAACTGTTTTCGTATCTTATTAAGTGTAAAGTAGATATTGAATATGTTTTACTTTTCTTTGAGAGAATCTTTACTTTTAAAAATTCCTGCTTTACCTTCGAAGCTGATTTCTTTTAATATTTGAAAAATAGCCGACATGCGTACTACATTATAGAATAGAGTTAAAATCTATGAATACCATGTGAAAATAGAAATATTTTTAAGTATTATGATACTGTAGGCTCAAAACATGCATGAAAATCGCTGCAAGAGGACACTTTTGAAAACAATGAAACTCAAATTTCAATGAAGAAATTTTGAGTCTGTAACCTCTTCATTTTGACGTTTGACAACCTCCTTGAAAGTATTAACCTTTAATTTTCTTATAAAGAGTTTTGCAGCGTTGTCCTAGGTTATAATATTATTCAGTTAGGAACTAAATTGGTGAACTCACGCAGTAAACCGGGATTTCTTCAACAGCAGTCAAAGGCAATACCCCATAAATTAAAGAAATGCTTGCAATGGATAAACGTCGGCACACAATTTGCGTTCTATGAAAATGCACACGATATATGTGCCGTTCTCAACAGCTCTTTGAGATAATACAGTCTGACATTTTTCAAGAGATTAAAATAAACAAACTATTTTCTTCTACTGAACCACGGAGGGTTTCAGTATTTAAACTGAGCATTCCAGATTCTGCATGAAAGGTTTTAATTTTTAGGAGCGTGCATCCTCTTTGAATTTGTTTTTAGTTATGTAACAGCCATTTTAAATTACGGAGAAACGATTTATTGAGAATATTTGTTACGATGACTTCCATTCAAGAACAGTAGCCATGTTAACCCTTTAACGCGCAGTGGTCCCGCTCGGGGATCACCAAACTCTTATGTTTGACTGTTGCCAGTCACGAAGAATTGATTGGATTTCTATAAAAACAGTGGCGGGTGACATAGCTCCCCGAGAATCCTTTACTTTTTAGCACGTCATTTCCCGTAAAAAAAAAGGTCACGATTATTTTTAACCGCACTGGCATCTGCTGGAAAATGGAAGAATGCGAAAAAGCTGGATCGATTGCCCAATGCTGAAAAAAGGGCAGCCGTTGCCATCGCTCCACTTAACTACCAGCAAGATGGCGGACGATCGGAACGTTCATCACGAGCCACAGATCTAGAGACCCCTTTTTGACGACAGCTGGCTGTGCGCGAGCACAGCCAGCTGTCTCTAGATCTGTGGCTCGCGATGAACGTTCCGATCGTCCGCCATCTTGCTGGTAGTTAAGTCGAGAGATGGCAACGGCTGCCCTTTTTTCAGCATTGGGAAAGAGTTGCGCCTCAAAGGGTTAATAAGTATTTCGTGTCTATTAATCGTATGCATCCTCTTTCAATGAAAGCCTTGCATCTAATTTAATGATCAGTGATCCTAAGGTAACATATCCCACAGTCGCTTCAATAGAAAAACTTTCTGCAGGTTTATTATTATTATTTTCTTAAAATTTAATAAGTCCTAATCTTCTATATTCATTTTCTAAACATAAAGAATGTACAAAGTATGCAACTCAATATAAATCCAAAATGAATTTTCTACAATGGTTGCAGCCTGTCGAAAAGTAGTTTTTACCAGCATTGCTAAAAGAATTTTGTTCAAAGTTGTAAAACCCGAGAAACATTTTAATAAAAAGTTTCATTGCATTCAAAATTTAAATTTAATTCAAAGAAATGTCCAAGTATTTCTTCAATGATCTTCGATGAAAAAGCCACCCTAAGGCATTATTATGGTGGATAAAGTCTACTGCAAACTTTATCCACTACGTAAACTATAAAATACCGTGAACCGTTCAGATATCTACACTTTAAGAACTATTTTATCGGCCCTTTGAAGCCAAAAAAGATGTCCTTAAAAATACTTTACCTTTCTTTATCCCTTCTTTCACAAGCTGTTACAAAGGGGGGGGGGGTTCCCCTATGAAGTAACTGACTGGACTATTAAATGGCTGGATAGGAAATGCAATGGTTGCTACTCTGTTTACGTTCATTTTGAAAAAAACACTGCGTTGACAGGGTCGTAGCCAGAACGTCACTTCAGAGAACGATTGAACGACAATTTAGAATATTTGTTCGCTTAACTGACAATAAACAAATGAATGTTTGTATGAAATAACATTTTCGAATTTTGAATTGCTTTCAGTATTCCTTACATACAATAGGTTTTATTTATAACTAGCTGAAGTACCCGTCCTCGACGGGTTAGTGAATGCAAATTTCCAAAAAGGAAGAACTTTCGTCAGCATTGTAGGAGTACACAGAATGGATGGAGTATGTTGCCAAAGTAAAGAAAGCGAAGTTATAATTTTCATGTATTGTTAAAATATTACAGGTTAGAGAGTAACTAAGTAATATCATTTCATTCGCTTGAGTCGTAATTATGGGATGCGCGAACGAATATTGACGCATATTGAAATAATTTTCGCAAAATCTCAAAAACTAATCAAAATTTTGGAAAAATTGGAAGCCTAGAATTTAAGTTGAGTGACAAACTATCATGTCACCCAAATTCGTTTCATTCCCTGCAGTCTTTATTTCGTGATGCTGGAACAAATTTTCAGCATTTTAAAACGATTTTCGAAAAATCTCAAAATGTAATCAAAATAATTTTAAAATTCAACGCCTATAAATTAAGATTAGCAACTACCTATCATATCACCAAATTTCTTATTAGTCGTTATTACGCAATGCTTGAAAAAATATAACAGCATTTTGGGAGAATTTTCACAAAATCTCAAAATCTAATAAAAATTTAAAAAATTGGACACCTATACTTTATGTTGAACAACAACCTATCATGTGACCCAATTTCATATCATTCGCTTTTGTCGTTATTACGTAATTTGTGAACAAAAATTCACCCAGTTTGAAACGATTTTCGCAAAATCCCCAAATCTGACCGGTTTTTTTTAGATGCTTATAGTTTAAGGTGACCACCTATCATTTCACCCAATACCATTTTTTCACCTTTGCAGTTATTACGTGATGTGCGAACACAATACGCAGTGTGAAACAATTTTCGCAAAATCTCAAAATCTAATCAAGATTTTTTTAAAATTCGACGCCTATGTTTTAAGTTGAGTGACCACCTATCATGACACCCAATTTCATATCATTCGCTTCAGCCGTTTTTACGTGATGATTAAACAGAAAAAGCGTCACGGACAGAATCAGACAAACTTTTTTTTGAGGGTCGCATCGGATTCCCGGGTGCTTGAAACGGATAGAAATCGCAAAATTTTTGAATTCCAAGAAATGTACAGACAAAAGTCTAATTTTATTTATATAGATTTTTAACCTATTAAGGCTTGCCATTATTTTTATCCATCGAAGGCGTCAACAAATGTCAGATTCTGGTCACACCTTTTTATGGAAGTTTTCAAATATTTTAGATCTACTGATTCATTCAAAGGAGAATAAAAAACGAAATCGGTTCAATCACGCAGAATTCATTTTGTAAAGTAGTGCTTTAACGTGTGATTGAGTAAAATGTGCCCTCTACACTCATGAGGTGATGAACGAATTTGAGAATGATATCCTACTGAGAAATGAGAATGACATACAGCAAAGGAATATCGCCCATTTTTAAGAGAGGTTTTCTGAAAATACAACTATTCAACTGTTTCATTGCGATCCATAGAAATGAATTTAAATTTCACGATATTAAACACGCATGCTGCTACACTATGTATATATATATTTATTTTCATTTTGTATAAAAACTGCCTCAACGTGTTTCTAACAAGGGGCGTGGCCAGGACGTCCTGTTAGACCCGCATTTCTTGTAAATTTAGATGAACTGATGGTTGAATTCATAGTCGTGACTTACTAAGGGCAAGGGGGGAGGAGGCAATTGCACTCCGCTGAAATAATTCAACAACATTCAGAGATCCCCTACTTGGAAATATTTTCAACCCTAGGAAACATCATGTCCTCCCAAAGTTACATGCCAATGGAGGCCCCTGGTTGAAATAACTACCAAACAATACACTTTCGCGAAAAATGCCGGTCATAGATTTTCTTTTTTTTTGGCGGGGGGGGGGGAGAGATTTTGGTCTATTTCTAATTTTGTATGAATTTTCTTGACAAGTTTCGACTCAGGATGGATTTTGAGACCCGTTATTATTTTTATCCAGCGAAGGCGTCCACGTTGAGTAGATATCGCCCCACCTTCCTGGAACTTTTTACATGGATGACGCGTTCATGAATGCAGATGTGGGTGCCGTGTATTTATTTTCATTTGTAAAAGGACAACAGTCACATGTTTCTAAAACGGGAGAAGTTTGGGCGTCGCGTGAGGCCATACGGGGAGTCGCGAGGGCGTCCCACGAGGCTACAAGGGGCGTAGAGAGGGCGTCCGATCTAGTCACGCCAGGCACATTAAGCCACAATGTCTGGTAAAGTTAGAATAATGGATTTCTGAATTTGCAATGAACCCATCCAGTATTGCAAAATTCATCAAAATTCTAAAAATGTTTTTTTTTACTTTTAAAGAAAAGTTGTTGGCCAATCGTGGAAGTGGGTCCCCTACCATTTTCATTTTTTAAAGGACTGCGTCGACGTGTATCAAACAATGGTCGTAGCCAGGGCGTCACACGAAACGACAAGTTGCCTCACGGTAAGCCACCATGTCCGGTGAATTGAGTGGAACTGTTTGTTGCAGAATGACACAATAAACTATTGCAAAAAGTAATTGGATCAATGATTCCATAGAGTGCTTTTTGCTCTTACAGAAAATTTTCTATTAGTATACGAATAAGAGATTCGCGACTCCGGATTGGACCTCTCGGAAAGCGAACTTGTTACGTCATGGACGCAAGCGGTTCGACACCGATGAAGTTCCCATTTTGCACGGATGTGCAGAACGATACAGAAGGTCGTAAGCGACTACACCATTAAAATCGGACCGTTGCCCCCAACCTTTGAACGCCGCTCTCCCCACATAAACACTCTTTTACGGTGGGACACGGCCGCCCCGCCCTCCCTTACATTTTTATTACCGTATATGCATATCCATATATGCATATGCGAGTGCGTCCTGTAGTCCCTAACGGATCTTCCTTTGAAACATCAGGGAAATAATCATTCCCTTCTTTTTAAATACATCGGCCACGCAACATCTCCGTTTCCAGACAGCACCGCGAAGGGAAGTTCACCTGGGTGCAATTCCTACAAAATGATTCTGGTGAGCTCTATCAAAACCGCTTGTGTCTATGACTAGAGGAGGGGGAAAAGTCGAAGTGCCGTTTATTTCCGCATTTCTGTGTTTTAGAGAGCTAAAATGACTGAAGCTAATGGCAGAGGACATTCTTAGCGTAGGTGATGAACTGGACACCTTTTCGTCATAGATTGACGACAGATACACGACAGCTGGCTGTGCCCGCGCACAGCCAGCTGTCGTCCAAAAAGGGTCTCTCGATCTGTGGCACGCGATGAACGTTTCGATCGTACGCCCTCTTGCTGGTTGTTAAGTCGTGCGATGGCAACGGCTGCCCTTTTTACAGCATTGAGAAAGGGTTGCGCCTCAAAGGGTTAAAAAAAAGGTAGATCTCAGGGACAGGACAAACACTTTCAAACTACGAGCGCGGGGCCCGTAACATTGGCCACTTCTGCTCTATTGCTCATCGGGCACTGTCGAGTACTGTAAAATGGACAGTCCTTATCCTGTCATTTTACGAAATGTTTTTTTGCGGCGCGATTATATGGATTCTGTTCGAACAGTCGTCATCGATTCTAGAAATCCTTCCCATGGCACAACCCTCAGTAAATAGAGGAGGGCACATTATGGGAACGCCGCCTTGTAGTCTCCAACGGATCTTCTTTTGCAATGTCCGAGAAATGACAAGGGCCATTTCCCTTCTTTTTAAATAACTTAACAGCTTACGAGGATTTCCCATAGAAGCATGAAGGGAAGTTCACCTTAACGAAATGTCTACAAAATGATTCTGGTGAGCTTTCTAAATGGCTTGTAACTGTTATTGTAGGAGGGGGGGGGTTAGTAATACCGTTTTTTCGTATATCCATGTTTCACCTAGCAAAAACGACCGAAGCTCATCCTACGAATGAGGGCATGTGGTTGAGTTGCTTAACAGAAGTACTCCATGACACACCATATTTCGAAATTCGTAACTAATGTGGGTAGGGAGACCAAAACATATATATACATATATATATTAATGACTATGTCATGTTATCTCTCAACACCCTTTATTGAAAAATGGGTCCCAAAAATGCTACATAATTTTACATGTATTTAAATACTATTGGTTCACAACAGCTTTCATCTATTGTTACACTCTTTCGTAAGCTGTAGAATAGGCATCCCGTGTATTTTTACATATATTTAAATACTATTCGTTCACAACAGCTTTCATCTATTGTTACACTGTTTCGTAAACTGTAGAATAGGCATCACATGTATTTTTTACATCTATTTCAATACTATTCGTTCACAACAGCTTTAATCTATGGTTACACTATGGTTACTATGGTTACAATATTTCGTAAGCATAGGGTGATCAGGCGGAATACGCGAAAGAGGAGCGATAAAATGACGTAGTCAATGAATATCGTTTTAATATAGCAATCATGAAACTAAATAATTAAGGGGTTCAGGGGTGGTGTCTCCCACTGACGAGGCCGATATATATATATGTAACATTACAAGTCAAAAGCCTATGAAAATCCCATATTTCTGGAACTACGCAGTTTAATCTAGCTGGAACAAAGAAATCCGCGTTCAAAACATGCAATTAATACACGGTCCCCTACAATTCCTTTGTAACTTTGTAGACGGTCCCCGCAGCCAGCCACATAGGCGTCTTGAAAGTCATAACAAACCCTGGGAAAACAGCTGCCCAGTTTTAGCTTTTGGCCAATGGTTGCAACGCGTTTGGGGTCATGTGTCATGACGTCCAGAGCTTTTATAAGGACCTGCGACGGATCAGGAGCAGATTTTCCCGGTGACGCAACTGCTAGGATAAGATGTACCCAGTCGTCAAATAAAGTCATGTAATCGTAGTTTGACTCCGTGTCATTCTCTTCCATCGACGGCCGCTATGGCCCAAGGATTTCCGCCGAACGCTCCCGGCCAGCGGCGATCGGCCGACGAAACCCATCCGGCCCGGATTCCGCAATGGCCACTCTAAGCCAGAGTCCCGAGTCAGCCAGGAGACCTCAACATCCCTCACCTTACCACCGGTTCCACGACACAACTCCCGTAACGCCTAATGTTACATATATATATATATAGAGAGAGAGAGAGAGAGACAGGGCGTGGGGTGTCCCACAAACGTTGTGAAAGTCGCTTCTATTCGTTCCCTGTTAGAGGGTCAATGCAAACTGAATAAAATAAAATAAAACAAACGAGGTAGGAAAGAAGACTCACTTGAAAAGATACTTCCTCTCCTTCACTTCTAAAAAAGGGGACGCTTTTCAAATCGGTCCCCCCGTACGAAAAAAAAGCCCCGTTGAGTAAAATGGGCCCCCTACACTCATGAGATGGGATGAATGAATTTGAGAATGATATCCTACTGAGAAATGAGAATGACATACAGCAAAGGAATAAAGAGATCATGAGTTATCGATCATCTTTAACAGAAGTTTTCTGATCTTCTTTAACAGATTTTCTTCATTTGTTCATCTTTAACAGAAGTTCTGACAGAAGTCAATTGTTCAACTGTTTCATTGCAATCAATAGTAGAAATGAATTCGAATTTAACGATATTAAATATAATTTTTTCTACCCTATATATATATATATTTTTTTTTTTTTCATTTGTAAAAAAATGCCTAAACATGTTCCTAACAAGGGTACAAGGGGCGTGGCCAGGGCGTCCCGTTAGACCACCATTTCTTGAGAATTTAGATGCATTGATGGTTGAATTCACAGTCATGACTTTCTAAGGGTAAGGTCAAGGGGAGGGGGGGCAATGGCACTCTCCTGAAACAATTCAACAACGTTCAGATATCACCTTCTTGGAAATATTTTCAACCCTAGGAAACATCTTGTCCTTCCAACGTTACATGCCAATGGAAGCCGGTGGTTGAAATAACTACAAATAAATACACTTTCGCAAAAATTGCCGGTGATAGATTTTATTATATTTTTTTGGGGGGAGAGGGTGTATTTATTATATCGTATGAATTTTCTTGACAAGTTTCGACTCAGGACGGATTTGAGACCAGTTATTTTTATCTAGCGAAGGCGTCAACGTTGAGTAGATATCGCCCTGGAACTTTTTGCTTTATTCCTGGAACTTTTTGCTTTGATGACGCGTTCATAAATACAGATGTGGGTGCCCTGTCTTTATTTTCATTTGTAAAAGGACAACAGTCACATGTTTTTAACAACGGGCAAAGTGGGGGCGTCGCGTGAGGCCACACGGGGAGTCACGAGGGCGTCGCACGAGACAACAAGGGGCGTAGAGAGGGCGTCCGATCTAGCCACGGAAAGGCGTAGCCAAGGCGTCACGCCAGGAGCATTAAGCCATTAAGTCACAATGTCTGGTCCATTTGGAATAATGGATTGATGCATTCGCAATGATCAAATCCAGTATTGCAAAAATCATCTTAAATCAAAATTCTAAAAAGAGTTTTTTTACTTTTAAAGAAAAGTTGTTGGTAAATGTTGAAAGTGGGTCCCCTACAATTTTCATTTTTGAAAGGACTGCGTTGGCGTGTTCCGAACGATGGGCGTAGCCAGGGCGTCTCACCAGGCAACAAGGGGCGTCACGGTAAGCCACAATGTCCGGTGAACTGAGTAGAACTGTTTGTTGCAGAATGAACCAATTAACTATTGCAAAAAGTAATTGGATGAATGATTCCATAGAGTGTTTTTTCCCCGTAAGGAAAATGTTCTACTAGTATACGAATCAGGGACGTGGCGCCTGCAAACTGGACCTCTTCGAAACCAAACGTGTTACGTCATTGATTCAAGCTCTTCGACACCGATAAAGTTCCAATTTTGCACTGATGTTCAGAACGATACAGAAGGCCGTAAGGGACTACACCATTAAAATCGGACCGTTGCCCCCAACCTTTGAACGCCGCTCTCACCCGATGAACGCTCATTTACTGTGGCACACGGGCTCCCGCCCTCACTTACATTTTTAATATGTATACATATCCATGTATGCATAAGCGAGTGCATTCTGTAGTCCCTCACAAATCTTCCTTTGCAATATCAGGGAAATAATCATTACCTTCTTTTTCAATAAGTTACTGATCCAAGATCTCATTCATGGTAACACCGCGAAGGGAAGTTCACCTGGACGCAATTCCTACAAATGGATTCCGGTGAACTCCATCAAAACCGCTTGTGGCTATGACTAGAGGAGGGGGCAAAAAGGAGAAATGCCGTTTATTTCCGTATTTCTGTGTTTTAGACAGCAAAAATGACTGAAGCTCATCGTACGAAACAAGGGCATGAAGAGGACATTCTGGGCGTAGGTGCAGAACAGGGCACTTTTTCGTTAGAGATTGACAATCCACTCATACACTTTCGCTAAAATACCCTTGATGCAAGATTTTTTTTTCTCTTAGGTGGGAGGGAGGGTTCTATAGTGTCCTTATAGTGTAAGAGTTTCCTTTACACTATTTTTACTTTGAACGGATTCTCGGAACCGGTTGTATTTTGATCCACGAAGGCTTGAACATAGCAGATCATAGCCCCCACCTTTTCGGAATTGTTTAGAAACATGTAGAGAATAAAATTAATTGATTATTTAAATAAAGCGATCCTCAATACAGGTGGAGGGTGTCAACCTATGTGTTTATTTTCATTTTGAAAAGGACAGCGTTCACGGGATTTTAACAGCGACCGCAGCCAGGGTGTTGTATAGGCCACAAGGGGCGTAACGAGGGCGTTGCAGGAGGCTACAAACGTAGCGTGAAAAAGAGGCAGAAAGGGGAGTTCCATTAATCCACAATTTCTGGTAAATTTAGAATAATCGTTTGTTTAACCTGCAATGGACACATTCATGACTGTATAAATGAGCTTGAATCAAATTTGTAGATATTCATTCATTTTTCTTTTAAAGTAGGATTTAAATTTAATTATAAGATGAAGCTATATTTCTGAAAGTAAATATTAGCTAATAATACGAAATTGTGGATATACACGAGAAGATTGTAACTTAGGCGCTGGACATAAAGATGACTTTACAAGTCTCGTTATGTACGATAGGGAGATAAGGAGCCAAAACGATCTTTTCACGTGTCCCTCTCGATCCACAAGAACAAAAAAAAACTGTTGTGGACACCAACTTGTGACTTCCTTGTACTTCCATTCAATCATAGATATTTTCGGAGCACTTCCGCTCAACTTATTCCATTAGAAAATGAGACGCAGTACTGAAGTAGTAGTCAGGTTCAGCAATTTCTAGCGAAGTATGGGTGATGTCGCCAAGCTGGATTCTGTTTGAAAAAATTATTTTTGGCATTTAATGTGTCGATGTTTCGCCAAAAGCCGCCAAGCTTGAGACAGTGTGTGAGAATTTACTTCGTGAAATCAATGAATTAATGGTATCATTGACGTTCATGTTTCGAAAGTGTTTTGGGTAACCCTCTGAATAAATGACCCAGTCGATTGCATTTTTAAAAAATGCACACTTAGAAGTTACAATAATTGTAAGTGCAAAATCTCGACATTGCACGGTTAAGAGTTTTAGAGTTATGGGAATGACGTCATTAATAATCTACCAGTTGGGCGATATTTTGGCAAAACTTGCCCAGATCGATGACAGTGGTGAGATTGTGGGAATGGCCCAAACAAAGATGGACTATAGACATACTATAGTGAAGATGTCCATAGACCTTATAATGTACTGAAATTCATTTGGGTGGCCCTGTCCATAAACTATTCAGTAGATCGGAACCCAAAAGGGATGCGTTCTCTCTGAGCTAGGTGTTACCATAATCTTCAATATAAAACTTCGACATTGTACAACTCATAGTTTTTGAGATACGAGTATTGCGTACGTACCTACAGACACCAGGGACAAAATGACTCAAAAATGGACTTGGATTGGGTCAAAGCGAACTTACAGAACTTTGTCCATAACTAAATTAATGCCTACTTCCAAATGGACATACCTGAATGCGTAATTTGAGACGTCTCGCAAAAACTCTTGAAAGTCAATTTAGGGAGAGTCAAAGATGATTTTGTTTTATGAAAATCTGCACCCCGATTTTTTTTTTTGCCATCACTATAATGCCGTTACTTCGTACAAGAAAGCAGAAAATGAAATGATCCACATATAACAATAATCATCTTTGTCATGGGATGAGAATGAAAATACTGATTTTCAAGAATAGGTTACCTTTTTCCACTTTAACAAGCTGTTTAGGATGATAATGCAAGCTTCAAATGTATGTCAATGAAAAAACCCATTTATTCCAAGCTATACGATTTTGTAGTTTGCGTGAAATTTAAATCTCCGTATTTTTTCGGCTATAAAAACATTTCTTTCAAAGTGAGTGCCTAATTGGACGTGATTTATTTTCTGTACTTAAATTTCACTATTATCTACATTCAATGCGTTCGATTTTTGTATTTTGCAAAATGAAAATTGGACTCCACGTGTTTTCAGAATTTATAATTTTAAATATCGACAGGTACTTTTAACTTTACTTCAATAGATAAAATCCGAAATATCGTGTTTCCTAAATTCGCTTTTCATGTAACTCGATCAGTAGGGGAAAATTTTTTGCATGGTTAGGGAAAAATAAGTTGCTTTAGATGGGAATAAAATAAGATCATTCAAATGGACGCAACAATAGTGTTGTGCTAGAAAATGCTTTATGATCCATGCGATTGGTGAACTATTTATCTCTCTTTTTTTCTTTTTTAACGAACTTACATAACCTTGCCCAGAACGAAAGCAGCGCTTACTTCCATAAAAATGTCTAATATTTTTATTTCTGCGTCCGACTATAGACATATTCTTTATGTATAGTCATATCTTTTCGCTCTATCTGAGCGAAATAACGAAAGATTTCACTCTAATGATCTCCACATTACTATTTTTTTTACTGGTGTTATGTATGCTATAAGAATTGTATTGAGAGTGGATGATTTTCAGGAGTAAGCTCATTTCTCAATTCTAATAAGCTATTTAGGACAATATCCCCTTTCCACATGCACATGAAAAAAAAAATTATTTATTCCCAGCTGTACCATTTCTTGCTTGAAATTGAAATCGTCGTGTTTTTCCAGCTATAAAAACATTTCTAAGTGAGTGTGCGAGACTAATTTGCCCCCGCCTGATTCTCTTTTCTTGGATTCGAAGAATTTTATCTACTTTATCGGTGTGTTTTGTCTCGTATTTTTCGAAACGTAAATTGGACTCCGTGTATTTACAGAATTTATAATTTGTTTATTATTATCCAAAAGTGTTTTACTTTAAATGCATATAAACTGAAATATAATAACTTAAAAACTTGTACACCGTTTCACCGTCACCATATCATGTACACCGTTTCTTGAAAAGTTTGTTTCGAGAAAAACGTATTTAAAGTTTGAGGACTAGTCGCGCGCAGTGGGAGTCGTTTAACGGCGTGTTATACTTACTTTTTATGAATCAGCTTTCCCTGATCCGTACAAAGTACCTTCTTCAACTTCAAATGTCATGTTTAGTGAAACCCTTTCAGATGATCTAGCAGTTCTAGTTTCCTTGGAAGCCTCAGAAGCTCGTACCTCGGACGTGCTCATTCGGGCTTGATCACGTTTCAATGCCAACAACAAATATAGCACAGTCAACAAAAATTAAGACAATCAGACAAACTCATTATTTTTTAACATTAACTGTTATGGAGTTATGCAGCCTTACTTATAATCTCCAAAATTGAGCCTTATTTAAGCACAGTACATTGCATCGCCCAAAGGGACCCCCAAATACAGTTGTGTTTGGAAAGTGTTTTAAAATCGATGCGTTAGGCATGGCTTATGTTTCTTTCCTATTTTAATGCTAATTATTTTGCTCGTTTTATAAAGTTTTCAGTTAATTTTAACCGTCGATTGAATACAACTGTTACACAGAATACAATTATTCAAAACAAAACCGAACAACAAAAAGCGTATATAAAGCTTCACCATAAAAGCACCAACCAAGGAAAAGGGATTCAGACAAAAACATTTTTTTTTCTTTTCCTGTCACACGTCCATTAAGGAAGTCGGGTTAAGATTATAAGGGATTTTTACCGATTTTTTTAAAATCCAACTTGGAGTGTCAGAAGTGGGATAATTGGACACCCAATATTTCAAGTCAGATTTTTTGTTTTGGTTCTTTGAATGACGGATCATAAAGGAGAGTGTGTTGATGAATTCATTGAAAACCAGAGTGGACACGCTTAAATGTATCGATCGTTTTGAAGCGTATCGATTGGGCCAGAAAAATAGATGCTATTTAAAGATTGAGTATTTATTTTTCTCTTTGCGAGTTGTTCTTTTTGTAACATTTCCCAACTAATGATGTGTCATTCGAATGATTTCTGTAATCGGTTACTACTATTCAAATAGAATGAATAATCGATGAATCGATGAGTGAATAATCGCAGTTTTCACTATTCGAATAGTATAGCTCGCTTCGAATAGTAGCTCGCGGTTTCACACAATTCGAGTACAGTCGAACCCCCTTATAACAAACTTCAAGAGACCAAAAGTTTTTTTTCGCTATAACTGAAACACTAAGGAATGAGAAAGTTAAAGGGTGAGATCATAAGTTCCGTTCTCTCAGCCACTCCTCAGAAGACAACAATGAAGAGTTCCGTTATATCCGTGAATTCGTTACATACCCAGTTCGCTATAACGGGGTTCGACTGTAGTTGTTTATTTTTCGGATTCGTAGCTTTAAAGTCCAGCCTATGTTGAAAGTTCTAGCAAACAGACCACTTTTGGGAGGACGAAACACGCATTTTATGTGTTCCAGAAAGTCGACGAACAACCTCCAATACACACTTAACAGAAATGAGGTCATAACATTTTTTACAACAACCAGCTTAACACAAGAGCTTTCTCGGATGCTGCATTTCGAAAGCAATGAACTCCTTCCCGGGTCTAAAACTCGGTGGAATTTCTCGGGGAAACACTCAGCTACTCCTCAGAACACAACAATGATGAATTCACAAGCCACATTCAAAAACAGCCTTTCAAAACAAGCGAAAGATCTCTTGTAAAAGCAAACAATACAGAGCATGACAGTTCTTCAGTCAAGAGCGCGAGCATTCACCCAACTGAAACTAAACGGAACTTTGGAACGAGCTTCTCTCTTCGACCTTTGGCAGACGCTACTCGAATATTCTACTACTTTCGAGCAGTAGTTTTAAAAATGGTATTTACTTATTGATTTTTGGATAAGTTCCCGTCTAAAATCATATCTAATTTCACGACCATCCCGTTTCGATGAATCCGCTAAAACGAACATGAAAAAATAAACCGATACCGTTCCCTAACGCCCCCAAGTACCTTCATCTATAAATCAACGTTTTTGTCTCTAAAATCTTGGCGAGCCACTTACTTAAAGCGCCTCCATCCGAAATTGATCTTTCAATACGATGCTGTTATTAATCCAACCTCTCCTTAAGCGTTGTTCATTTATTGCGTGAGATTCACGTAAGAGTATTTCTAAAAGGACAAACGGATCGTCATATGACCTCTTTATGCAAGATATTCCAAGCATCTTAAAAGGGGATTGACTTCTTTGAAATCGCTTGTAAACAGCTTCAACCTGTCGATGACAAAACGAGCAGATTTTCCACACCCTGTCTGTAAAGTTGTTGAGTAGGCCTGTGGTAAAAGTTTAAGGTTTAATGTCTGTTTATATCCCAGCGTCGAGAAGAAAAAAGTAATCTTAATGAGCCATTGAAAGTTACCGGTTAATATTGAACCGCGGTCAAAGATTAGAGTGACTGACCAGACATTTCCAATCGTCCATCATCCTACTATGAAGCTACGCTGTTCCCTGACTAACATCCGTTGAAGCACTCAAAGATTCGGTGACATCGACCGTCATTCATACAGACAGATTATTAAAAAGCTAGTGTCCAAGAACGTCATAAAAACGACGCCGTTTTTACGATCCGTCAATACGATTGATATTTATCCTTTTTAACTCATTAAGGATTTTCTCACGAGTCATTATTTTTATCCGGCGAAGGAGTCGACCCATGATAGATTCTGGACTCACCTTCCACTGAACTTTAAAAAAAAATTTAGATCGGATTGATGAAAAGGACACCAAAAAAATGAATTATATTCAATGATACTATAATAAATACTGATGTGGGTACCCCATGTTTAGTGTTCATTTTGAAAAGGACTGAGCGTTAACACGTTTTTCACAATGGGCGTCACCCAGGCGTCACAAAGGGCGTCCGCTAAGCCGCCATGTCCGCTGGACTTCGTAGAACGGTTGGTTTCCTTCTGAATGAACCTATACACTTTTGGTAAAAATTATTTTGAATCATAATTCTAGACAGTTCTTTTTGCTCTGAAAGGAAATTTTCAATGAGCCTATGCATAAAAGCATCTCCGGATGGTTCCACACCTAAACAAAACTTTTTACGTCCATCAGGCTAGCTGCTCTACGTTGTTCCACCCATCTATTGGAAATGTTGCAGAGATAGACAAAGCGATGTGGGAGCCCGTAGGTGGCGGAAAAGGGGTAGAACTTTCATTGAAAGGGACCCCAGGTGACGCTCATTGCTCTTACGAAGATGCCTCGCGGAGCAGAAGATTGGAATGTTTGCTTTTAGCCAAAGCCTCATGGATGTTTTCTAGAAATGGAGATAGAAAAGCTTTTTAATTGACTGTCCACTGAAGTCATTCATTCGTCTGAATGACTGGCTAATAAATAGAGATGTTGCTACCCTATGTTGACTTTCATTCTGAAAAAAAAGCGTTGTCTTGGGCGTAGCCAGCAACAACGCGTCACTTTAGACGGCTGTTGAAAGCCTATTTAGAATAACGGTTCGCTGAAATGACAATAAACCAATGGACCTTTGCAGAAGATGCAGGGGATGGTCGAATATTGGAGTGTTTTCAGCTTTTCTTACCTCTGATGAGACTTTCATTTACAATTTTTCACTTATTAAGAATTTTCTCACTGTTTAGTACTTTTATGCAGCGGAGGCGTCAACCCATGATAGATCCTACGCCCACCTTTAAACCGCATTTTTTAGAAAATTTTACATCTACTGATTCATTGACAATACAAAAAAATGTAAGTGTTCTTATAACGTGATAATGAACACAGATGTCGGTACTCTATGTTTAGTGTTCATTTTGAAAAGAACTGCGGTAACCTGTTTGGAACGATGGGCGTAGCTAGGGCGTCACAGGAGGCAAGAAGGGGGTCCCGTTAAACCGCAGTGTTCAGTAAATCTAAATTTAGAAAGACTATGTGTTGCATGTTGAATAAACAAATGAATTATTTCACAAATCATTTTGAATAATACTTCCAGACAGTACTTTTTGCTCTTAAAGAGTTTTCAACTCGCCTATGAATAAAAGCCTAGAGATGACCCTTCCAAAACGAGAACTTTTCAGGTTCATTGCGCTAGTTTCTTGCACGAGTTTAATATATTGCACTGAATATCAACTTAAATGAACAATGCCCGGTGTAAAATGTTTTTTTAAAAGGGAAGCAAGTCTATCATTTTATGACTTTTATGAATAGTTCTTTGAGATCAGCAAGACTGAAGATTGATATTTTACAAACTATGAATTTGAATTCAATGAACTATAGCTCACTATAAGAAATTCCCAAGTAAAAAGTTATTTTTTCGTTGAAAGGGTGTTAATTTGTCAGATAACGAAAATAGGATAAAATACTATTAAAAGTTATTATTTTATGTTTTTTAATTTTAACGCCATGATTTTAAAACTCTTCTAAACGTTAAAAATAGAACTTGACACAAAATGCTTTGTATCGATGTGAAAAAACATCTAATTTCTTACCTATAAATGACAATTAGTAATTTTTTCTTCACATTAAGTATTTTTAAAATAGTAAGAAATTGGAACATGTTTTTTGTTGACGTCGTTCATGTTGCTTTTAAAATAGTGTTGATCCATTCATGCTGGCATCTGTGGGACCCATACTACCACTGCTATGCATTAAAGATACAATGAATGGTTTTATGACTTCCAAATGACATTTTGAAACATTTTCCCCTCACAAAACAGCTTTTAAAGGATGTTAGCTTATGGGCCACTGTTGGCATCCGAGTAAATCCTCCAATGCCCACGGTAGCTCACTTTTCAATTGCAAGTGAGATCGCGACAGCGTCTTCTCAAAACAGGATCGCACTAATTTTGCGTACCCAAAATAACCCCCACGAATAGTATTCGAATAGTAAAAATCACGAACACTATTCGGAGAGGGAAACCGCGAATACTATTCCCGTAGTGAAAATAGTCCATATTCACTATTCGATGAATCGATCATGGATATTCTTGCAGAATTACTCTGCTTCTTACCTGGGTTGGCCGTTCTGAAGTCCAGTGGATGTAGAAAGTTCTAGCAAACAGTCCATTTGTCAGGATGGAACACACATTTTATGGCTTCTAGAACTTAGTTGGACCACCCGCTGTACACAATTCACAAGCACAATCCATCAGTCATGTGCTTTTAACAGTCCGCTTAGATCAGAAGCTCTCACAAATGCTGTCTTTCTCACTCGAAAGAAAACCTATCTACAGGTAAAATTCAGTAGAAATCGACGAGGGATAACACTAACACTCCCTCAAGACTCAACCGTGAAGAATGGACACACTGCACTTTAAAATCAGCTTCGAAAACAAGAGCGAATCACCGCTTCTATCACAGAGCGAAGCAAGCGTACTCACTGAGAGAGCTCCATTCACACATTCTCGACAGGAGCAAACTCACACTGAACTGAGGCCCGGCTCACGGCTTCTATTGATAGGTAGGGCAGAAGCTAGAAGAAGCTTCCAGAAAAGTCTATTTCTCTGAGATTCTACATAAAGCAGGAATTTTGATTGCGTCATAGAAGAGAAATATTAGGATATTACGTGATTTTAATGCAGGAACACCCACATTCAGGGCCCATAGGGAAAATCGCGCCCCATGACCCGAAATGTCGCCAACTTGGTCCACTTTGGCGAAATATATAAATAAGTCCCCAAAAGTGAAGAGATCGAAGCCCTAGGGCCCCCATTTCTCGAGATTTCTAGAAACCCATAGGAAAACAATGGGAAACCGAAACCACCGTATCTCCCGATCCAGTGCACCCATTTGGATGCAACAAAAAGCAAAATTTATCTATTTGACTTGTACAATACGAATTTTAAATTATTTTCAGTCCCAGAACAACGGGTTGCCAAGAAAATTCCTAACAATACTGTTCGAACGTCGATCCTACGAAATAATTCGAAGAGGCCCCTCCCTCTATGGAAGTCGCCTGTGCTGGAACGCAGACTCAGTTGCCTCCAGCGGATATTCTCTTTTGCGATATCAGGGAAATGATCATTCCCTTCTTTTTTAATACAATCGATCGAATGCAAAGACG
The DNA here is from genome assembly GCA_038373885.1 of Cheiracanthium punctorium. NCBI lineage: Eukaryota > Metazoa > Arthropoda > Arachnida > Araneae > Cheiracanthiidae > Cheiracanthium > Cheiracanthium punctorium. The sequence continues at coordinate 16,767 of JAWZYV010001006.1, read as the reverse complement.
GTTCCAGTTTTAGGGATTGGAGGGAAGTTTGCCTTAACGAAATTTCTACAAAAGGATTCTGGTGAGCTTCCAAATGGGCTTAAGACTGTATTTTGGGGGTGGTGGCGGAAAATATTGCAGTTTTTTTTTCGTATTTCAATGTTTTAAGAAATGTCATACGAAATCGTGCATGTATATCGGTCGCTTAACATAGGGGGTCCATGACGCAGCATTTCTCGAAATTTGCTTCCAATAGGGGGACAAAATACAGGCATACACAGGGTGTGAGGTGTCCCAAAAGTGCGGTAACAATCGCTTTATCCTACTGAATTATGTCCTACTGAGAACGGATGATTCTATAGAAGAGCAAAGGATTCAACAGATCCTAAGCTATCGCCCATCTTTACCGGAAGTTGTCTGGAAATTTTGGGACCACTGCTTCATTATGATCAACAGAAATGAATTCTAATTTCGCGAGATCCAATACAGATGTTGTTTCCATACATACATATAAATCTATGTATTTTCCATTTTGTAAAGAACTGCTGAAACGTGTCTCTAACAAGCGTTTCATTGCACCACCCTTTTCTTCTATATTTAGATGAACGGATGGTTGAATTCATAGGCATGATTTAGTAGGGGCAAGGGGGGATTAGCACCCCCCCCTGAAACAATTCAACAAAATTCAGATATCACCTATTCCAAAAATATAGTCAACAATAAGAAACGTTTCGTCCCTCTAACGTGACATGCCAATGGACGTCCATGGTTGAAAGGACTACCAATCAATGCACTTTCGCGAAAAATGCCGTTGATGTAACTTTTCTTTTGTATTTTGGGTGGAGGCGATTTGTATTCCTTATTTTGTAGGAGTTTTCACTTACGATGGGTTTTCAGCCCCGTTATTTTTTTTATTCAGCGAAGGCGTAAACGTATAGGAGATATCGCCCCGCCTTCCGAGAGTGCACAATTTGTTTTTACTTTAAGTGAAGCGCTCATAAATACATATGTGGGTGCCGTGTATTTATTTTCATTTGTGAAAGGACAACAGTAACATGTTTTTAACAATGGGCGAAGCCGGGAGTCGCGTGAGGCCACACCGGCTGTATCGAGGGCGTCACACGACGCTACAAGGGGCGTGGAGAGGGCGTCTAATCTGGCCACGAAAGGCGTAGCCAAGGTTCCAGACCAGGCAAGAAGGGAAGACGCTTTAATCCATTAAGCCACGATGTGTGGTCAATTTAGACTAATGGATGGCTGCATTTGCAATGAACCCATCCGTTATTGCCAAAACATCTTGAATCAAAATTATAAAAATGGCTTTCTACTTTCAAAGAAAAGTCGTTGCAATTGTTGAAAAATTTGGAACCGTACATTTATTTTACATTTTATAACGGACTGCGTTAACAAGTTTTAAACGATGGGCGTAGCCAGGGCGTCAGACGAGGCAACAAGGGGCGTCACGACAAGCCACAGTGTCCGGTGAATTTAGAACTGCTTGTTGCAGAGTGAACAAATTAACTATTGCAAAAAGTCATGAATGATGCAATTGTCATGATGCAATTGTCATGAATATTAATAAATATGTATAATAAACCCTAAAAGCCCGATGCTGCGTTCATACATAACACAAACAAATTCTGAAAAATTTAATTCGTTAGGAGAGGAGATTTTTCTATTACTCAATGCAAAATCAATTGCAAAGAAATGTGTACAGTCAGTTGATCTCATCTCTGAAAGTTTTGTCAATAATATTTCTGTGAACTTCCTTAAAAATCTTCAGTAAAATAATTTTTGAATGATTCATGCGTGCATTTTCTTTATTTAAAGCGTATGTGTCTTTCTTAATTGAAATTATTTCTAGAGATGTAGTTAAAATTTATATGTTGTAGTATTGACTATAAATTTCTGAAATTGCTTTATATTTATTTTAGAACTATGTGTAAGTCTTCTTATTTTGAAAAAGAAACAGTAAAATTTTTACAAAAAAAATTTAAAAATTCCGAGTGTGATCATTTCAGAATAGCTCTGCACAGTGTTAGACTATAGTTCCGCGTTGTTCCAGAACTAACTCGGCATTGCTTGCCCCGCACTGTTCCAGAACTCTCCTTTCTACACTAGACTATCTACTAAAGACCGTCATTATCAAATTTAGTAAAAAGCGACTCCACGCTTTTTTAATATATTAAGTTAATATTTTGTGAATCACTTTATACTTAATTTAATCTAAAGTTCTAAAAATAAAGTTTCACCGAGTTGTGGGGCATCCCGTTGCTGCTGATCAAAATATTTATATATTTGAAGTTGTTTGTTTTTAACCCTTTAACGCGCAGTGTACCCTCTCTGGTAACACCCAACTCTGACGTTTTGACTGTTGCCAGTCATGAAGAAAGAATGCGAGAACAGCTGGATAGATTGCCCAATGCTGAAAAAAGGGCAGCCCTTGCCATCGCTCAACTGAACGACCCGCAAGAGGGTGGACGATCGAAACGTTCATCGCGTACCAAAGATCTAGAGACCCTTTTTTGACGCAGCTGGCTGTGCCGCACAGACAGCTGTGTCAAAAAAGGTTCTCTAGATCTGCGACACGCGCTAACGTTGCGGTCGCCTCTTGCGCCGTCTTGCGGGTCGTTCAGTCGAGCGATGGCAACGGCTGTCCTTTTTTCAGCATTGCGCAATCTATCCAGCTGATCTCGCATTCTTCCATTTTTCGGCAGATATCAGTGCTGTTAAAAATAATCGTGACCATTTTTGACGGGAAAGGACGTGCTCAAAAGTAAAGGATTCTCGTGGAGCTATGTCACCCGCCACTCTTTTTATAGAAATCCAATTTATTCTTCGTGGCTAGCAACAGTCAAAACGTCAGAGTTGGGTGTTCCCAGAGCGGGAACACTGCGCGTTAAACGGTTAACACAGGTGCTCCATCGGACAGCATTTTCCAAAATTCGGAATGGACTCACTGGATATCATTCCGTTTAAGCTATAGGCGTCCATTTCTTTTTTTTTTATAATTTTGATTAGATTTTGTGAAAATGGATTCAAAATGTGAAAATATGGGTCGATTGCGTATAAACCAACGAAGTGAATGAAGTCAAATGGAGTACCTTCGCAGGGGGTCCCTTAAACTATAGGCGTTCAAGTATTTTAAAAATTTTTAATAGACTTTGGGATTTTGTGAAAACTGAGTAGGGTTATTCTACAAACACGCGCTCTTCACACTTTGTGGCCGGTCGTTTTAAAAATAATTATTTTAAAATAGTCTTGTAAGATTTTAAATATTATGACAGATTTTCAAATATAATTAACAAAAACGGATGCTTTTTTATGGGTTTCATTCAATGAATGGAGGGGTACTTGTATACCTCCGTTAGTTGTCACATTCTATTTTTCTCCATTTACTTTTTCACTTATTTGTTCAATACAAAAAGGGATATAGATTCAATAGAGTGACTAGATTTTTTTTCACAGCTTAACTGAATTCTGTCACATAAGAAATAAAAATGCAACATGAAATATCGTTTGAATGACAGTCACAGCCTTTCTTGTATCCTCCGTGGGTTGAAAATATCCAAGATTTTCTGTAAAAAATCGGTTTTCTTTTCTTAAAAAAAAGAAGATACATACTTGAGTAATATTCTTTTCGACACCCTCCATACAAAACTCAATTTTGAATGAGGTCGTTTAATAAATAAAACTTAAGTTTAGCGTCAGTGAAAACGAGTAGAAGAACAGTGGTGAATGAATAAGAACATTTTATTACATTGAGCATCCATAAATAAATAGAACATTTTGAAATATAAATGCTGAAAATGTGTTAGTTTTTTTACCACGCTATCTCCCTCCGGAAATCAAAATTTAATGGCTTTAGATGCATCCTGACAACTTAAATAGGAGCTTGATTGAACGGAGACCTCTGAAAAAACATGACAAGAAAACATCTTAAAGTATTTTTGTTTTATTTTGAATAAAGTACTTCTAACTGACAACTCATTTATGCATGAATGACTTAGTTCAAACAGAAAACTAAAATAGTTTTAAAGAGAGAAATCATGTGGGAACAAACTTGGTTTTGCAGTCACTGTCTAATCGAATACAAAATGTGAAAAATCAATCCTTCACTTCAATATTTTTACTTGTGTAGACCGTCAATATTGAATGGTGTGTCCATGTCATTTCTACAAAGTGTATGATTGCGTTTTGCTCTTGGGGAGCACTGCTGTCAAACACGCATGAAAATTGATAACTTCTCAGAAAAATAAAGAGTAGTTATAATCATCAAAATATACGTAACTTTTGTAGTTTCCAGAAAAACAATGGTAGTTTTTGGAGTAACATACTGCGTATTTGGTGTGTGAGTCATCCGAGTGTTTACAAAATGTGGATGGAAGCAATAGTGCACAAACGTTTGACCCATGAGGAGGTGAGCCGTCCTGCTGAAAAACATCGCTGCCCAATATATATATCCAAAGAAATATAATTTCTCTTTAATATCGCCTTACCAGTGATGGTAAGCTATCCATTTGAGTCACGTGTTTTCTGTTAAAGATGCAGTCGCTTCTGTCAGACCATGGTGTCGGAAAAGTTTACAATCGCTCTAACACTTTCTCCCAAAGCGATGAACAGACACTGAAATCGACATTTGCGACTCCCCATTGCTACGCTCTTCAGAACACTTTTGGTTCCGTTGCCATCACTGCCATATCCTTTCGAATATCACCCTGTATACGGTATTCATATGACAGGGAGCACTGTAAACACTTTTTAGTTTCATAGGACGGTGATTTAAAAAGAAAGAAATGAAATGACCTACGTATTACAACGAAAAATAAAAATAAAAATTGATAATTCATTTTACTGTCATTGACAGTATTTTACTTCTATTCACCACGTCTTTGAGCAAACGCATCCATCAATGAACATCTCAGATCAGAATGATTGAATAAATCTCAAAGATAAAAATTAATATTCCCGTCCAATCGATTTTAAAATGCATGGCCTGCTTGCGCCAATTCCGTGTATCCATCACTTTATTATTGATTTATTTATTTTTTTTTTAAATGAAAGACCACAAAAAATATTCGACTGTATCATTAATCAATTTTCTTTACCTTGTTTGCCATCATTACCATTTTTTTCATTGTCATTTTTTGCATTTTAATGGATCCATCCAACGATGAAGAAATGGAATAGCGATTCCATCTGAATTTTTTAAAGGCATGAATACCCGTTCTTTTTTAATTTTAGAAGCTATTCCGTTCGATTATTGTTATGAAAAATGTTGAATTTAATTTTTTTGGGAGTGTGTGTGTGTTAAGCTTGAGTTATTCATTCTAAATAACACACAGAATGCGTCTTTTTTTCTAGTATAATGAATAAGTAAGGGGTTGATTTTGGTAAAGGATTTTTTTGTGCCTTCATGATGCATCGTTATTATGATCCTGCGTTTTTGTGGTTAAGTGCTAACTGGGATTAGTTGTTCGAGAATACACAGCTTCGTATTTCTTCCATGAGGTTAAGATAAATGAAATGTTGGGTGATCTCATGGCTGTGTGGGTTTGCGCACCCATCACTGCCATCCGCCTGCGACCGGTGAGCTCTCGGGTTCGAATCCCGTGAACCTATGGCTGTCACCCCCCCCTTTCTTCTGTGTTTGTACTTCTGTAGTGCTCGTCCATGTTTTGTTAATAAATGTTATATGGAATTAATAAAATGTCAAACGGATATTTAGGATCATAAGATCATCTCCGAGATTGTAATCAGAAACCTCAAGAAAAATTCTCCATACAAACAAAATGAAATGTTTCCTTCAGTGTGAACCATGCATATGCGAGGAATCATAACGTGGGTTAAGATGGCCTTATGTAAGTTATTGAGTGTGTATTTCGTTTGCATTGACATGTTTCTTCTAGTTTCTTTAGTTTTCAATCTTTTCACATGTAAGACAAGGCTCATTAACCTTCCCAACGCCGATTCACTCATCGTGTTCCTTTCCATTCGGAATAACACTTGTTCATTCCTGGACATGAAAGTACAGTAGTCACCCTCAGTGAAAGATCATTATCTCCATCAGACAGTTGTTATTGTCTCCCCACCCTACACACATGCATACATACAGAACTCTGCAAAGTCCTAATGATGGCCCCTTCATTACAGGACGGAATTTACGAAGAGAGATACTGCCCCGGCAAACAAGAACAGTTACTTGGATCGCTAACAAGGTCATTATCCTGTTCACTCGCAGCTGATTGGCTAAAAATAGGCAGATGCATCGTAAAAGCCTTATGGAACAGGATTATTACACAAAGATATCTTTAGGAACTTTACGCTTTGATTGGGTTAATAATCCTGCGTAGTGAGTCTTCGCTGTAATCCTATTGGAATGCATTTTCTACGCGTTCGATCTGTTCTAATGAGTATCATCGTGGCATAGAAGAACACGAAATAAAGATCGAAATAAATTACTTGAACGTACACGACTGACAAAATCGAACAGACACGGTTTCTAAAAAGCACAACGGCACACTTTTACAGAGATATTGCCTTATAGAGTAAAGATTCCGTATCCCACAGCAGTGTAGGATCGACTATGTATTACTATACAACCATTTAATCATCAACGGAAAAAACACTCAAAATACTGGTGTTAAACAATAAAGTAAATAAAAAACTTTGTAAAAAACACACATAAGATGTTATAGGTAAGAGGATACGCACGTTTCAACCAAAAATTGTCAAGAAGGAAAGCGTGTCACCAGCCTTTTGAGGCACCCTGTACATAGATGCGTTCTTTCATGCTGCATTTTTTCTTCAGTAGAATCTCGAGAGGATCCTCCTAACTCATTAACGCAGTCAATGTGTTTTTCCATGCTAAAATCTTTTACGCCGATAGATCGATTTTGAATACATTCTTCCAAATGAAAAGCCATCGATTTTCCATAGAGCAATAGCTTTCACCTGTTCTTTTAATACATCCCCCCCCACTTATTTATTTTATTCACCCTCCTCCCCCATACACACACACACACATTCACGCTGCTAAAAAATTTCTGTTCCATGTCATAGTGGTTTCCGTTATTTATGATTGGGTTAGCTCGGTGTATATCGATTTTCATAGGCCAAACGCTATAAAGTCAATAAATGCCTTCATTAAGAAGTCAATGTCCCTGATAAATTTTTAACAGATAAAATGAATTGGATCATAATAATAGAATGTATTCTTATTGGCTTGATTTTGAATCGTTTATGACAAAATCAATTCTATTTAAATCATTTGTGCAATTGTTCAGATCAATATTAAAAAAATAAAACTCGACTGTTCGAGCCTCGTCAGGGAGAAACCCCCCTGAACCCCCCTCATTTTTTAGTTTCATGATGGCACTAGTAAAACGATATGAATGGACTATGTCATTTTATCTCTCACCAAATACGGAAATTGTTACGAATTTTCGGGGCAACCCGCTGTTCTGGGGTTTAAAATAGTTCAAAATTCGTATTCCACGCTTCAAAGTTTTTTTTTTTTTTTCCCATCAAAATGGGTCCACTAGAACTGGAGATAACGGAGGTTTGGGTTTCCCCTTTGATTTGTATGCAGTTTCTAGAAATCTCGAGAAATAGGGGCCCTAGGCTTTCGGTCACTTCCCTTTTGGGGACTTATTTTGGGAATCCATTCGGGCGATATTTCGCCAAAAGTCGCCAAGTTTGGCGACATTTGGGTCATTAGGCGCGATTTTTCCAATGGGGATGGTAAAGTTAGTTCTTCTGCAGTAACCTGCATAATAGCCTAATATTTCTCTTCTATGACGTAATCCAAATTCCCGCTTTATGTGGAAACTTCGAGAGATACATTTTTCTAGTAGCTCCTTGTAGCTTCTGCGTTACGGTCTATGCGACAATTTAGCAAGATTCATCCATTTTTGAAACACTATACAATAAGTATACGTTTATAAGAGTTTACTCTTAAGTTAAAAGATGCCAATAAATTTTATATTTCTTTTGCAGGGTCTAGCAAAATCAAATTAATAATGATATATTATAATTTTTTTTCTCTAAAATTTCTGAAGTTTCGCCAAAGTGTGCAGTTCCTGGTTTCTGGCCTGTCCCGCGGGTGTCGATGTATTGGCCTATCGATTTGAGCGACTTTCTCCAGAATAACTTGAATACGCGTAAAAAACCTTTAAAAAAGCCTTCCGCCCAAAGCATTCCCCTAGAGCCGAAAGCCCTCGCGTAGGTTTGTTTTAACAACACAACTTAAATCTCGTCCTATTAAAGTAAAATACGTCGCCCAATTCGGCGATAGTAAAGGGATGTGTCGGAAAGTGTTTTATATTCGATGCTTTTGGCATGATTTATTTGTCTTGTTTCAATTTTATTATGTTTTCAAGATGAATCTTGCGTTTCCAGAATTTTTTATTCTATTCTTAACTACCTCAGGGAGAGAAAAAAATAAAAACAAAAAGTTACTATTTTATATCTAATAGAAGCTTTTTAAATTGAATTTAACTTGTAAATTAATTTTCAGGACGCTTTTGAAATTAAATACTAAAACAACTAGGTATTCAATTATCACAGACATAACCTTAATCAAATGAATTAATATCGACTTCTTTCATTTACATTTTCTCTTTAAAAATAATGGTCAATAATTATTTCGGCGAGAACAAAAGTTTATACTTTATGTGGAATTAAAAAGCTTAACCAACGTGTATAACAAGAGAGATTTTGAGTTTACAAATAATTTAAACGAATTGATTGTATATGCATAACTATGAAGCTTTTTTAAAAAAATTAGCTGCAGTGCACTTTTCACGTAGAATGTTATTCATGTTTGAAGAAAGTCATGCATTCTGCCCTGATGTTTTGGGTACTTTTTAATTAAATTTCCGATTCATTTGCAATGCATCAGTAGATAGCATGTTTTCTGTATTACGTAATACTGATAAAGTGAATGTAGAAATTTCTGAACGTTTTGAAATTGAATACCCATTTATCATTGCTAATACTTGGAAGCAGGCATTGCATTTATTTTTGTTAAAGTGATTAAAAAACCCCAAAGTTTAGAACTATACGCGTTTTTAATTTATTAATAAATCGTCATTTTTAATGAATCTTTATTACGGGCTTAATCATGATGCTGTTTTTTTTTCCTTGGTAAAGATTTAGAGCATTTTATCAATGATGTATGTTCTCAGCAATTACAAGTGAATTGTGGCGTTAGATTTTAATTAACTTTTGCCATAATTTATTACTTTGAATGATTTCTTGAATATAAATGTTTATTTAAAGTAAGAAAGGTACATCATGATCAAACCATCCGTTATAAAACACCTTTCCGCTCAAAATTGTTAGAAATTTTTGGGGTGAAAGTTTTAGCGTATTTATGCTCGAATAATAAATAACTAACATCTTATGTGTGTTTTTTACAAAGTTTTTTATTTACTTTATTGTTTAACACCAGTATTTTGAGTGTTTTTTCCGTTAACTTGCATCTTGTTGCCTGTAAGATAAAAATTGTACTTCTCAATTTAATAACACATAGCAATATTGATCGTATCATTCAAGTTAAAAAAAGAAAAAAAAACACCACAAGCTATAACAACAGTACATGGTTTCCGCCTTCTTTTGAACGTGAAGGATAAAATCATATATCTCTATCCGCTTTCCCTCTATATGTGGTTTGCGCACTTTTGATATATAATCTTTCAAGAAGCCATCAGTCTAATGGCCGTTTTGTGTTATCAAAGACGATGAGTATCGTCTGGTGTGATTGAAATCTAGGTTCTTCTTTGAAAGTGTTCTTTAATAGAGAAAAGATGTTTTTATATCATAACTTGATTTTTTCTCGTGCTTTTTTATTTTTTTTAGTCTTTTTAATTTCCGAGTAAGAGGAAAAAGAAAACTCAAATCATAGAATAACAGTAAAAATACGGCAAAGTGTCGTACTTTCACCTATTGTTTTGAAGAATTTTCGTCCAATTCCCTGGAGCGTACACTCTAAAAATTGGGCGCAACATTTCACCGAAACAGGGTACTAGAAAAGTCGGCTTCATGAGATGTAGAAACTTTGTTCCAATCTTTAGTGCTTCAGAAAAGTACGGTTAAACCTGAGCACCCACTGTTGGTAACCACTTTACTAACGTGTCCTTAACCGGTTTTGCAGCATGACGCTTTGCATTGCCGGGAGGGATATGAATACAAACTATTCAAGCCCAAAGAAAGTGTAACTGCTAAACGCTATAATCAACAAAGGCAGTGACTGTAAACGTTGCTTTAATGGCAAAGGTTTGCAGCCCGTCCATTTGCTTCATGAAAATGCAAGGCCTCACGTTGCGAAAACCGGTCAAGGACACGTTAGTGAAGTTTGGCTGGGAAGTTTCGGAACATCCGGCGTATATCCCTGACACAGACCCTTCGGACTATCATCTACTTGGGTCGATGAACTAGACCTCGTCTTCTGTACACTTCCCCACAGTGGACGAAGTACGAAAATCCACGGATGACTTCATCGCATCCAAAGATGAATCCTTCTATGCTGTTGGCATCCGTCCACTAGCTGACCGTTGGCGGTGGGTGCTGGGAAATAACGGACATTACTTTGACGAATAAAGGTATTACTGCACATCCATTTCTTGGACACGCTCTTTAAAACGTATTACTAGACCCAATATACGAAAAGTCACATGGAAATGTAATCATTTTTTTGCTCAGCTTCTGAGCAGAAAGCCAAGATGAAATTTTTTTGGGATGTCTGGCATACCCACTTAATAACATATAAAAATTTAAGACATGTGCTTCTGATGAAACATTCCGAAAATAATGCATGACTTTTTTTAGCAAATGCAATGCTCATGCATAAAGTATAGAAGATACGCAAATTTTGATAACATTTTTGGAATCGGATTAAAAAGGGAATCTTAGAAACAAATTTTCACTTCAGTCACTTCTACAGGTAAGGAGCTACTTAAGAAATTCATTGAAAAAATGGCGTGTCTTGTAGAAAACTTCCATAATTAATAATCTATCCGTAATTGATTATCGTAGAACCTGCGAAATTGAGATAGGTGGTTATCTTAGCCTATCCATCATTGACGCAAAATTTGAGGAAAATCTGAAATGGTGTGGTGAATTTTTTCCAATTTTGTGTTTGATTGACTGTGGAATGACCCATATATGTTTCACGAGCTCCTTCCAGCACACAAAAGTTCCTTCTGTTCTTTTAAAATCAAAAGGGAGCCTGCGATGCGGAATAAACAATCCTTTTGTTGGAACCCTGCCTATTATTTTGAGAAAATAACTAGCTTCTCGCGAAGAACAAAACGAACTTAATGCCGATCCAGTCACAAACGAAAGATGAATTCGCGCAATGAAGCGTAAAAATATACCAATGGCAAATTCAAAAGGATCATAATTATCCTTCAGTACACATGGGAGGCTTTTTACTTTCCGAATTTGTACCCTGTAAGGAAAGTATTGTCATCCTGAAAAAATAAGACTTGGAGATTTGGGTGTATTCACGCGTTTGGAGGACTTCTGAATTCATGGATGCTGCTTTTACGAGATGCATGTATGTGTGTATGTGAGTGAACACGATAGCTCCAATTGGGTGCATATGCTATAAACCACCGTCGCAAGAACGGTATTGATTTGGGTGTGTATAGGACTCATATTTTTTCTACAGGTCTACGACCAAGATGTCTTGTACATTATGGCCCATGGGGGGAAATTCTTGAAAATGCGCTAGCGTTTCAACGGTCCATCGATGGAGCTCCTTTTGGGTATACATGTTGTAAACCACCATCGTAAGACCTGTCTTGATTTTGATGTGTATAGTTTTTCTACAGGGCTACGACAAGGATTTCTTTTACAGGATGGCCTATGGGGAAGAATTATTGAAAGTGCGCTAGCGTTTAAATGGCGCATTCGATTGAGCTTCAATTATTCATCGATTAAAATTCATTTAAATGCTGGGTCATGATCTCAATCGTAAGTGTTCGGAAAGTCGAGTGGAGTCACGCCAGATTTTTTCTTTTTCTGGAAAAGATTCTTTGAGTTAGATTAAACAAAACTGCAAAAAATGTTTGAAATAATTATTTTTACGGGATATGCTTGTTTATTCTAGGGTTAGGAGGAGAGATGAAAAATGATCTTCATTTAGAGTGAATTTGCATGCATGTCCGATTCTTTTTGGTTTATATCTTTTCGCAAATACTGCAAGTTGACATTTCAGCTGAATAATCACTCGGCCATGGTGGAGCGGGTCATGATTTGAAAACGTGGGTTTATTTGATTTTACGAAGGACCATGTCATACAAAAATAACATGGCACTATCCTTACACTCCCCCTTTCACATAAAATAATGAATCATCTACATCAATCCACTTGTAAAAATCTATCGCTTAGCATATATACAAAAAATGATATGGATAAATGATAATCTTTTCCTTAAGTACCAAACAAAGTACACAATGATGAAAACTATACAGAACAATACAAATTCTATTCATTAGCATAAGTTATCAAAATGGCGATCCGTTCAAAACGATTTGTATGAGTTACTCACCCTTTTCTCATCGCTCATCTTTGCTTTCTACCGATGCTGTCAACAGAGTGCATAGAGAATGGAAGTTCCAAGATTGTATCTTTGCAGAGTAAAGCATCCAGTGCTAGAAACCAGTACCAGTTCCTTTGCTTGCACGCTGAGTAGTACACAGTTCGGCACAAACACGTGCTGCTCAGCGAATAAAATTGACAAAGTGTACTACACCGAGAACTGCCGATCATGAAAATCAACTATACCACAATAAGACGTCGGAATCCGACATATCGACGCACTTCTTATACACTTTGTACACTACATTTTTTGTAGTACACAACAACACGGAGTTCATTGTATAAAATTCCACTTTAGTACTCCTTTAAAGATCTCGACGCAGTTCTAAATATCATCCACCACTCAAGTATGAAAAGCACGCTGGGACGAAACGACTCATTGTGTTGATTCATACACATATTGAAAATTCTATTCGATATCTATCCGTATAACGGCAGTTACTGTTAAAGTGAAGGGATTTCCATTGAATGTTCTGTTCCATTTCTCAATCCATTTACATTCTGAAGTCTGATTCACCTTCATATGTCCGTTAACCTTCGATTGGAATCACTGGATTTGGAAACTCCATCGTATAACTGAAGTTCGAACATTCAATTCTTTTTGCAGTGAGAATGATTCCTTTACTCTAATGAACGACTTCATTTCGATAGAGAAAATTATATTTATTTTGTTTTTCTTTTTAAGTTTAAATAAACAACTTTCTGTACTGGGGAACAGTTTTATATTTCTATACGACCGAATATTCTCGGGATTCTACTGAACAGCAGATTGAAATCAGAGGAAAGAGTGGACAAATGGAAGATGCAAACACTTCATCACGGGCAGTTCAAGTTCCTAGTTGTAAAAGAGGCCATCCGATGCCGCTGATGATGATTGCTTGAGTGTTAGTTGTGTTCGGAACACCTCATAATACTTAGGTTCGTAAACGCTTCAACTGGTATCGTTAGCTTTCGGGCAAGAAAAGAAACAGGAGTGATGAGCACCACCAGTTTATTTCGGGTCTAAGAAGGATTTTAGTTTATTCAATTTTGTTGCTGAGTGATGTATTTTTGTTTACCAGAACGTTATTTTTGTTGAATTTGGACAATTATATCGTTTGGAAGAATTATTATCATTCTCTTGGTTTTAAGAATCTTATAAATCCTCCTCGAATGAATTGGATAACACAGACAGGCTTTACCAGCACAGGGAAATAAAATTGAAAGGTGCAGGGGTTTGAGTGGAAATCGAACCCATCACTGTACGCTTGGGCGATTCGCGTGGAGGAGGAAAGCTCCTGAACCTCCGAGCCACTGCTCTCCTGCCATTTATAGAGATTTATCCCACAAACATCCAGGGAATTAAGTGGGATTGGAACCTAAGACCGCACGCTTAAACGATGAGCGATGACGATGACAACTTACACCATCTGAGGACTTCCTGGCCGTGAGGGATTGCTCAAGTGCTACTGTCATCCTTCTGCGGGCGGCGAAGTCTCGGGTTCGGATCTTCCCCCTACTGTGTTGTCCACATCACTTGACGAGGGTTTATAAGCGGATTCTCCAAACCAAGCACATAGATCCGAAAATACATGTTCCAACGACAGCTACCGGCAGACGAGTGAAATGGCGTCAGACTCTGAAATTAGAATACTGTACCTCCTTTCAATGATGAGCTACATAAAAGACCTCTGAGAACGCACAGCAACGAATCATGAAGCAATCTACAACTGAAGCACACATGCGCACTCAATGTTCAGCATTCACAGCGTCCTCTTACAGGCCCATTTCGTTGAGCTGTTTTAGAATACGATGATCCTCTTATATACAAGTCCGTGGTATCGTCGCACCTGGATAGTGACCGGTTTATAAAGAAGTTACAGCTCTTGCTAGATGTCTGAATTTTTTCACGGATCTGTGAGAGTCTTTTTCGATGGTTTTCTTCTCTGACTGGGTTCCGTGCGATCTACTGCATTGGCATCGCCCAGTTATGTCTTGGTCGTTATTCCCAGCATGGAGATCTCCAGGATTCTTCGTCCAGTTTAATGGGCGCTTCATTGACAGGTAGGACAACTTTCATTCTTGCCTCTTTTAGTACTTTCCAACAAGGTTGAAGTGTGAAGTGTTGGATGATTTCGGTCTGTCTGTATCCGTCCGTCCGTACTCTGTAACCGTACGTCTATATCCATACGTAACTGACGAAAATAAGAATCGATTCATACAAGTTTATAGGTGGTTTCCTATGGACTTTATAGGGGTGTGCCGGATCGTTGAAAAGTTAGTTGCGCGGATACGTATCTAAAAATGGATCATCTAATTGTTGTGTTCACGGTTACGGATATGGAAACGGATCATGGGGTGTCCTGATCGCAAGTACATATACGGATCTTTTTGTTTGAAAAGTGTTTTGAAGAATACATCCTCTTCAAGCGATCATTCCATGCAAAATGCGTCCAATCATCAGCCACAACGATAGCCTTCAGATCATGTGTCATACAGGGATTACAAAAGTAATGCAGTTGTTAAAATCGCATTTTTAATAATCTTAATAGGGTTTCCTAAACATTAAGTTATCGAAACGCCAGTAGCTTTCCAAATCTCCAGAACATTATTTGTCTTATTTAGACAGTAATTGGGGAAAAAATGCGATTTTGGTGCATAAATAAGACTATGTGAGACACTTGAAAATGAAGTCGAATTTTTTCAGGATGACAATACTCTCCTTACATGGTACACGTTCGGAAAGTAACAAGATAATAGCTTTAAATGACTTATACCAGCTTAAACGAGAGATATTTGTAGTGTTAAATTTGAGCATTTTGAGAAAGAAATATGAAAGTGTATGAAAGTGTTTCAGATATTTTGGTTTTCATTCTTTCCGTTAAGTTAACTTCTCTCAATCTGTATCTCTACTCAAATTCAACAGTAAAACACTCTGTTCCAGTCGCTTTTTTCGTCTCGCATCTTCATTTCAGTTTTAAAAAAATGCTTTAAAAATTCTTAGAAGATTTAAAAAAGAGAAAGAAACGTAACACGAAACAGTTAGATATTTATCATTTACGAGAGACGGGAAAGAAAAACTCTTTAAATGGATAAATGACCCGAAAAAAAAAGTCGAAAAACTGAGAAAGAAAAATAGTATATCTTGCAAAACATAGCAGCAAAGAAATTTTTCTCCCTCTAAATCGCTTCAAATGAATCAGTCATTTGAGATTTCTGTTCCAAGTGGTAGAGAGGGTGCATCGTTTCACAGGTAGATGGAAGTCAATGTTTTGACGCTTCGAACGATGACGTATGTGCGTAGAAGCGGAAAGATATGCAGGAATGATTTGGATTGGATAAAAAGTTTTAAAGTGCGCTGACATGTCTAAACATTAAGAGACTCGTCTTTAAAAGGAATTTTTTTTCCAACAAAGATTCAAAGTAATGAGAAATAAATCGCTTTCTAAAAATCACACACAAATCAGTGTTAACAAGAAAGATAAATAACGGCATATTGAAAGACTTTTTCCACCAGCACATTTTTACTTTCCGAACATGTACCATGTAAGGAAAGTATTGTCATCATGAAAAAATTCGAATTCGAGATTTGGGTGTATTGACACGTTTTGAGGTCTTCTGAATTCATTTATGCTATTTTTACGAGATGTATGTATGTATGTGTGTATGTGTGTGTGTGTGTATGTGTGTTTGTGTGTATGTGAGTGAACACGATAGCTCCTGAACGGGGCATTCGATTGAGCTCAAATTGGGTATATATGTTATAAACCACCGTCGCAAGACCGGTATTGATTTGGGTGTGTATAGGACTTATAGTTTTTCTACAGGGCTACGACAAAGATTTCTTTTACATTATGGCCTATGGGGGAAAATTCTGGAAAGTGCGCTAGCGTTTAAACAGTGCATTCGATTGAGCTCAAATTGGGTATACATGTTATAAACCACCATCGTAAGACCTGTATTGATTTTGGTGTGTATAGGACTTATAGTTTTTCTACAGGGCTACGACAAAGATTTCTTTTACATTATGGCCTATGGGGAGAAATTCTTGAAAGTGCGCTAGCGTTTAAACGGTACATTCGATTGAGCTTCAATTTGGTATATATATTTGAATGATTCATCGATTAAAATTTATTGAAATGCTTGGTAATGATCTTAATCGTAAGTGTTCGGAAAGTCGAGTGGAGTCACTCCAGATTTTT
>JAWZYV010001005.1:0-16203 GCA_038373885.1 Cheiracanthium punctorium | reverse complement strand
GTTTTTTCTTAAATAGACTTTTATCGATTACTCTATTACTGAATACAAAGAGCTTTTGCCATCTATCGTAAATTTAAATTTGTTAGAACCCAAGTAGCACAAACTTGTTCAAAAGCCGTAATTTCTACGTTCAGCTAGCACGTTACCATCCCGTACAGATTTACGGTGTCGCTTACGTCAGAATGTCCGGGCAAAAAAGCACGTACAATGACCGTCGAAATCTGGGTCCAGATCAGTGTTCTCCACATGTACTTAAAACGTTGTATAGCTGCTTAAGCAGGACGTACTTAAAACGTTGTGTATCTGCTTAAGCAGGACGTACTTAAATCGTTGTGTAGCTGCTTATGCAGGACGTACTTAAAACGTTGTGTAGCTGCTTATGCAGCTATAATCGATATTCTACAGCTTTTTTTAAAAATAAATTACTCCGCTTATCTGAATCAACGGCTAATTAATAGGATTAATGCTGCTTATTAAAATTTTCGTAAAAACGGTGTTCTGATTTAGAAATATATTACAACATTGTTTGTGCAACTTTCATTTAAATACTGACTGATGTATAAGTATTTTATGTATATATATTAGTTATTGATTATTTACTTTCTATTCTATTCAAGTTATTCATTATTTATTTTCTATTCTATTCAATATCTAATTTTTATGTCAAACATATAACCTTTAAAAATTCTTGTTTTATATTATTAAAATTTTATAAATATTGAGAGGTAAGAGAGCTCTTGAGGAAATGGCTACTTTTTTTTTATTTTTTACTGCCATTGGAAATAAAAAATAATTTGCAATTGGAAAAATATGTAACTCTAATAAACTTAGGAATTTCAGAGAAAATGAAAAAAATTATATATATATGTGTGTGCTGTCCTGTTCTTGGTTTTTTTTTAATAATAATAAAAAAAATATTTGTGTTTTGATGTTATATTTGTTTTTTCCGTTTTCAATTATTTCTCTTTTTTGTGTGTGTTTGTATTCTTTTCTTCTCTTTTTATTTATTTATTATTTATTTTTGTATTTCTTTATCAAAATCCCAGGAGTTTCCCTGAAAAACCAGTAGAATTGGTTGCTATACAATGTGCCCTTTTTGTTGGTGTATTATTAGAATGTTATTATTTATTTTTGTACTTCTTTATCAAAATCCCAGGAGTTTCCCTGAAAAACCAGTAGAATTGGTTGTTATACAATGTGCCCTTTTTGTTGGTGTATTATTAGAATGTACTTTCACACTGACATAAAAAAAATTATTTTCAATTGTAGTTACAAATAAGTCACATGCAGATTTTAAGTTTTGTACTTAATTTTTTTTTTATTGTATGCATATAAAATAATGTTCATAAAATGCACTCCTCCAATTAAAATGACAAAGCCGAAACTTTTGGCATGCATGTATATTGCCACTATACTACTAATTGCAAGGTTTTTACACATTTAATGAAATGAAATTCCCAGTCTTTTTTCAATTTTCCCCACTGCTTTTATAGGTAAAAAAAATAGTTATTTTATACACTGTTATACAAAATACCTATTTTAAATTGGAAAATAATATTATTTAACTACATTAAAAATTTAAAATATTACCAACCAATGGATCAATTTTTACTCTTAAGACGCAGGAGATTTAAACAAAGGAATGTTAAAAGAAAAGTATTCAGTTGTAAGATTGATATGAAGATGAATGTGCGAGGATTTTCTTAAAAATTCAGGAACTTACGAACTTTTTAGTATATGGCAAACTTTAAACAAAGTTTACATTAATCAATTGATTTATGTCTCATAAATCAATTTACTGCATTGCAGAGTAAATACTTTTTTTTAACATACTATTAACGTATCAGCTTTGCTAAAAATTTTAATACTCACAGGCTTGATGACTTATTTATTTATTCTTTTCACACTACATCAAATCTAGAGTGCAGATGGCAATTATGTCACGTATACCTAATTTAGCACACACAAACATTTGAAAAAAAAAAAACCTTCTTGGTACTTCACCTTAATTTATTTCCCTAATCTAGATGATATAAATCAATGTCAATAAAGCCGAAAGAGGAAAAAAAGAATGTTTTCTGAAAATGGAGTTAAGGTATCTTAAACAAAAGAAATAAGATTGTCAATTTTTTAAATATTTATTCGTCAATTTTTAAAATATTTAAAATATTATACACAAGCAAATTGAATTTTAAAGGAGCTTTTTCTTCTTATAATTCTGTCTGAATGTAGCATGTTTGAGCCAGTTTTATTATATCTTCTACGATTTTCGACACTACTTCCCTCATTAGTGGATGTTCCCTTACAGCAACTAGAAGAAAAAACAAATTGCATTATATTTTTATGACGAAATTGTACAATCGATACCAATACAATAAAGTAAAGTTTGTTTATATGTAAAGGGAAATCTGGAACTCTGGAAATGAAAAACCGTATTTAAGTCCTTCAACTGACAGCCATTTTAAATACTCAAGCAAATGCAAAAGAAATTGAATTCATCTGTGATTAGCCAGATGATATATAAGTATTCAATGAACATTCATGGAATGACAACCACATTGCTCCCACGACCAAATTTAAAAAATGAAACTTACATATCCTCTTCAGACCCAACAAAAATCTTGCATGTCAAATTTAAGAGCAATCTCTTAATTAAAAAAAAAAAAACTATTAACATTTAAAAATGACTAGTAAGAAGTGCATTTTGAAATAATTTTTCGAATAAAATCTTCATTCCGAATCACAATCTCAGTAGTAAAATACTGTTATGATCCATAAATGAAGACTAACAAGACACTTTCAAAGGTAAAGGATGCTTTAACTCTTTGGCTCCCAGGCCCAAGGAAACTTCACATCCATTGGTTCAGAGAGAAATAGCCGGAAAATGCCTCCCCCCCCCCATCTAACGAAAGCGAGCACATTCATCACTAGTTATTGGGCCCGTTTACATGTGCAAAAATGCGGAGTAAATCCCGGGACTTACACTGCTTTCTACCCCGCTTCCCCTACTTAGGGGAAAAAATGCGGGGTAGAAAGATTCCTGGTCGAAAGGAGGGTTAATGCAAAGTCAACCCCGCTTTCCCATGATGCATTGCGAGTTTTTCCCTGTACTCCGCTTTAACCTGGGATTTTCCATTTTCACATGTAAACGGGCCATTTGACAATCGGGAACTTCCCTTTTTGAAGGGGTGATATTCCGAAGAAGGTCTAATGTAACTGCTTATAACAACAGATTGACATTGGAATGTAACTTGCAGTGTATAGTCCTGCTACGTTAACTTGACAGTCGGTCACGTGAATTTGGTGAGTCCACTGGGGAAATTAGGCAACAGGTTTTCCTTCGGGATAAAATCAGGTACCCGTATTTGGCACCTTATTGCGGATACAGGAAATTTCTAGCACAATGAAGAATGAGCATTGTAATTGAGGTGGTGCAATACAACATAATTTATTGATGTATGTATCAAGGGCGGCTCCAGACTGAATTCTCGGAGGGGGCCATCGAACTTTTTACTTAGGTCTATAAATTGTTCAAAATGCAAATTGAACGTGTGAATTTGTAAAATATGCGAATCTAAAGATGTAAAACAAAATTTGAGGGGGCCATGGCCCCTATGGCCCCCTCACTGGAGCCGCCCTTGGTATGTATATAGACATATGAACATGATAATAAAAATACAGGAATAGCTTATCACCCACCATCCATATTTAGCATACGTCTTTGTGCAAAATACACCAACCAGGGACGGAAAAATCTATTGCCCGACATGCTCGGGGCATGTAATTTTTCTTGCCATATGCACGATTGGGAATATACAAAATTAGTGATTGATCATTAGCAAAATTCAAGAAAAGTTTCAAGAGATATTAATGGCTATGTTCTTGATATGTTTTAAGTGTCTGTACTGATTCGGTTTGTGGCTGCAACATCTCTTTTGAATGCAAACAGTCTGAATAATGTAAATAATACAGAGTAATAAAATGCAGCAATGTTTTTCGGCATGTATTATTTTAAGTTACATGAATTTCTGGAGATTTTTCCGCCCCTGACACTATCAGAGTTGCCAACCTGGCAAAGGCAAAAATAAGGAGATATGATTTTTAAAATCGGGAGACTTGTTTTCCCCTGACAATAAATGAATAAATAAAATATCGAGATGTGACAGGCGAAGTGAAACTACATTTTGGAGAGAAACAAAAGGATGTTTTAATGCCATTCATGCATGTCAGAAAGATATTTTGGGGGCAAAAAAGTGTATGTCATGTGTTCTGTCAGTAACTTATAAAAAATTTGGTAATAAGAAAAATATTTAGAAAACTTACAACAGCGATCAATTTTTGCTCTTAAGACATTGGAGTATTAAACAAAATAATGGGAAAAAAAGGAAGAGATTTAGATTAAAATTAAAATGCTTTAAAACATTAAGCTTCACTTCCTAGAACAGCATTGGTTCTTTTCGCTTTTTTTTTTTTTTGCGTTGGTGACAAAATCGTAATAATTTATTCCAATCTTAAAAAAAGATTACTTAATTCCTTCCTCCTCATTTTCCATAAAAGATAAAAATGCATTCTAAAAAGTATTAAAAACAAAATATTTTCACAAAATTTTTTTTTCTCATTTTTTTATTATTGCAGTTTTTACAATTTATTTATCATTATGTTTATGTTTATTATTAATGTTATTTCCCGGTATATAATTTTAAGCCGGATATTTGTAATATCTATCTGCCGGATGTTGTATGTTTGTCGTATATCCGTTGCATCCCTAAGCTACACAATTAGAAATATAATTTTGAAAAATGTTGCGGAGAAAGGAACTTGTATACTCGGGTTCACAATACTTATTTATTAAAAATCAATAAACACAAATTGTATCAGTATACAGGAAAATAAAAACACAACATGGGCAAGAGCGTCGGGATTGGGGTGCACTTGCACCCTCCTGGAGTTCGAAAAAATATAATTAGCATGAAAATATTAATAATATTTGTAAAATAATAAGGACAAGGACAGTAAAAACATTGGATTCACCATCTGATAACACTCTGCGTGTCGTGCACCCCCTAGAAAAATTCCTGCCGGCGTCCTTGCACATGGGATATTTAATAGGTAAGGTAAATACTTTAATTAAGTTCTACCCCACCTACAAAAACAAAATAGCGTAGGGATCTGATAATGCATAAAATATATTTAATCACGTTCACTGTACATAATTTCAAATAAACAGAATACTTACTTTTTTAAGGAACGTCCAAAAAGGCCTACTCCAACCACAACAGTCTTCGGTCGTTCAACAATGGCGGCAAAACAAAACACTTTGGTTGAGATGAGGTGTTGCTGGGACTTCTTTTGGCCCTCTAGCGGGGCGTATATTTGCAGTCACTGTGAATCGTACAACATTGAACGTCTGTAGTATGTGGTGGCGTACGTGGATTATAGAACGGATTATAGAATCTGTTGTTTGTACGTTAAGCAGTCCCAATAAGAAAATTCTTTCATAGTAGATACTTCAGAGTACTAGAGTAAAACGTGAAGCTGAATTAGCCGAAGCACACATTTTGAACCAGAACGCGTTTTGCACAGTGTAAGACGTGGTGATCACGTTCTGACAACCTGTGTGTGCTACCTGGGAATGCTCTGTCATCGTGCCGATAATTCTTCCGAATGACAATGCTTAAAAATGCATTTATTTTTTTCTTATTTAAGCTAGTAATTTTCTCTCAATGATTTGTTAAAGACAAACCGATATTACTCAAACGGAAAAATGGCCTGTTTTACTTTATGAAAGTAAATTTCAAAAACAAAAGCTGCGTAAAATACAAGATAGATCAATTGAATTTCCTTGCTATTTACAAAAAAAGTGCATGATTTTGTTCTGCCACCTGGTGGCGTTAAGCTGAGTAATCCAGTTTAGTGGGCGTACATTTTCTCCCGTAGAGTTGGCTAGGATGAAGAGGTCTGTTTAGTATATAGGAGGTCTTGTATTAGAGATGGCCAATGATTCGATGAGTCGAATCAGTGATTCGAATCTTGGTACTGAGTGGCTCAGTCTTTACACTCATTCTCTACTGATTCGAATCTCAAGCCCTCAACTGTGGGGAAATACATTCCAAGTTCGAAGGGAAGGAAAACTTATTTTCCCTTTGCCGTTCCCAGAGATTTTCCCTTACTCTTTCAACTCTTTTCGACTCTTTACGACTCTTTTCGACTCTGAGTGTCGATAGATGATTTGAAACAGCAAATGAGTGGGTGTGGGTGAGTTGGTCCCTGAGTTGGTGCAGCAACGAATCTTTACTGATTCAGTGTTTCGCTCTGTTTCGGTGATTGATCGTTGAGATTTGTTAGTTTTTCGAATCTTCTATCGACTCAGAGTCGAAAGGAGTCGAAAAGAGTTGAAAGGATGTTTCATTTAATTGAAGTTTTTTTTTTCGAATCTTTGGTGTTTCATTTCTTGGTTGGTGGTCGGATTTAAAGTTTCATCTGTCTGTGGGTGTGGAGTGGGTCGAACATCGTTCGCTTTTGGCGGGGGCATAGGCGTTACTTCCTAAGGGCAAGAGGGGTCAACCCCCCCCGGAAAAAAATTAAGAAAATTCAAGTATCAGAGCTATTTATAATAACGATATTTTCTACAATCGGAAACATTTTGTCACCCCATCCAAATATTACATGCCAATTTACGCCAATGCTCGTGGAAGAGCGGGGGGTGTCTCAAAGTTGTTTAAACCTTTTTCCCTCGGGGGTACTCCCTCCTTCCAACTTGTCTGGCTGGTTTAATATTTGTTTAAAATTTTTCTGAAACACCCCTTTTCTACTTTTAACTTCAATATATGTCCCCCTGCCCCCACCCGCAAAAAAAAAAAAAAAAAAAAAAAAAAAAAAAAACGGAACTTTAAGTTTACATGGTGGCGGGTTTTCATGTGAAGGGAAATAGAATGAAATAAAGTTAGGATTGTGCTTGTCACTTTTAATGAAGGATACAGGGGCGGTATTAAGCACTCTCACAAAAGGACTTTGTAGTAAGCAAAATAAAATTTCGCTTTATTGCTGCAGATTTCGTTTAAGATATTTTTTTTACCTTGTTTGTCGTTTAAGGGGAATTATTTTATTTTCTTTCGTAATTCAGAGAAATACAAAATAGGGTCTAAAGCAGTGGCGTAGTTAGTGTTATTGACAGTGGCGTAGCCAGGATTTTATTTCGGGGTGGGCTGGGTATCAAATTTAAAGATAAAGTTCAATTGTAAGCTAAGTAAAGGGTCCCATTTTTTGGGGGGGGGGCAGCCTCCATCATCCTCCATTTTAAGCCTCAATCATGGTTAATTAGTCTAATTACCATAATTAATTAACGTATATCTCGGAAACTATCCATCGGAGCACTTAATCTTACAGGCCCAGGGGGTCATACGAAGCTCCCCTGTATTTTCATTTCGGGCAGTTTAAACACTAGTTTTACTCGAGCAAGGAGAGAGAGATGCTAACTGCCCGAGAACTCAGCGGAGAAGAAACCCGATGAATGGGTGAAGGGTGTTTAAATAGTACGGCTTTCGGCACAGAGAGAGGGAAAATTTCTTTAGTTGTTTTATTGATTCAAGATTCGAATCACTGATTCGAATCATCGAAGTAGTGAGTGAGTCGAGATTCGAATCAGTAAAATGAGTCGAACCGCCCATCTCTATCCTGTATACTAAAACCAAAGGCTAAAACAGACCTGTTCACGCCGAGCAAACTCTTGTCCGCTTGAAAAAACAAAACCACCCATAGAGGGCGCTAGTAGTGAATGGTAAAGTAGGGGTAAATATTCCATTCCTCACGTGCAGGACTTTCAGGGTGGTAGGTTTAATTAGGCTTAATTTTCTAATTTTTTTTTTTCTGGAAAGATGTCATATTGTTGTGTACCTTTTTGCAAGTCTGATAGCAAACGTAAAAGATCAGATGGCCTAAAAGTTTCTTTTCATGAGTTTCCCAGTGATTTAGTTATCTGAGAAAAATGGATCAAGGCCATTTCTCGAGAAGGTAAGTATTGAATTTTGCAATTTGATCGCATGATTACGGTTTGATGTGTAAATCGTTATTGTCGACAGTAATGCTCTGTCAATTCTCTATCATAAAAATTCGGTTTTATGTAACTGTGTTGTCAGATTAACCACCACTCAGTATGCAATTAACTTTCGTGTTGTGCATGTGCATGCACGTGTGAGTTGTGTAGTATCTACAGTTAGAAATATAAACTAGTCATTCAATCACGTATATTTATACATAATCTATGCATATTCTACACACGATCGTAGGGATTATAAAAATAGAATTTAAAAAAAGAAGCAGAAAACAATGGCAGATTACTTCAACTCGCTGTATTATGTACAAGAGTTTACTACGTTTTACTTGAAAATATGTAAAGAAATTTATGTTGTAAATGTTTGATAATGCTGATGGGATTATCCCTAAGTAATGTCACAGTTTTTTTCAATGTTTTTGATCTCCTTCCCCTATCACTCGTATATACTATATTGCACAAACATACACTTGCAATTTAGAAACAAAGCACTACGTATAGATCTTACTCATACTTCAGAATTTACGGTCGAATTTTAATTTAGTGTTTTAATGACAAGCATGACAAATGAATTACATTAGATTTTGTAATGGAATTTAATAAAGATTCACATATTTATTCCTAATGAAATAAGATATTTAAGTTACAATAGCAATAAAATAATAATATAAAAGAGCAATTGAAATAAATAGTATTTTAGAATTTGTAATGGAATTTAATGTATATTTTGCTTTTTAATCTTAAATACACATCAATATGTTTTACTTAAATGGAGTTACCATCTCATTTCATTAGTCACATGAATATGTGCATGAAAGTTATTTTTGCCTTATTATTTATTACTCTCAAATTCTGGTAATTTCAAAATAAAAAATATATACCTTAATATGTTTTGCTTAAAGGAAATTATTGTCTCATTTCATTTGTCACATGAATATGTGAGTGCATGAAAGTTGTCTTAGCCTTATTTATTTATTTATTACTCTCAAATTCTGGTAATTTCAAAATTTAATCTGCTGATTTGAAATGTTTTTGTTTTAACCAAAATGTGTTATGTTACATTTTTTGCTATCGCCCCCTTCCTTTCTAAGTATGATATTTTTGGATGGCATCTTTTGAGTGCTTTTCCCTTATGTAAACAACATGAAAGTGAATGTACTGTTTCCTTGTCCTGGTAGATATAATTCATTTAAGTATCCAGAGCCCGATCAAGGCAAGTATGGGTCCTGGGCAAAAGAAAAATATTGGGCCCCCATATGATAACTTTCCCCCTTCTAAAAAAACAATTACGGTTGGTTTATTCTGAAAAGTTTTAAATATCTTCCCCCTCCCTCCAAACACGAAATTTTATTTTAAATAAACTGAAATAAACGAATATATATAATATCAATTAAACAGATAACATGATAAAACATACCCAGCAAACACACACATAGGTTCTCTGAACGTCTATTAACGTTCTGAAAACGTCTTCTGAACATTAATAGACGTTCAGATAACCTGTGTGTGTTTGCTGGGTATGCTGTATTATAGTTGTCAAAATGTATGGGATATAATAAACCACATTTTTAAAAATATATGTTTTTTTTTTTTTTTAATAACAGCTAACCAACATATTTAATTGCAAAAATTTTGCTACTTTCAAACTTTAAAAATACTGTTTACAAAAAGGTAGTTAATCAGATTCCACAAATGTTAGCAGCTATGCTATATTGACTATAGAGCCTTTTGACGAATTGAAAAGAAGTTTAAATTAATTGATACAGATGTAAGTTTGAATTTTCATTGTTCATATTTTATAATTGAAAAACAATCCAACTTTTGAAGCTTTTTTCCTTTATCTTAATGTGAAATTATAAAATATTAGATTTTTGGGCCCCTAAAATCTGTGGGCCCTGGCCAGTTGCCCCGTTTGCCCTGCCGGTAATATGGCAATGTAAGTATCTATTACTAAGATATTTCCTTATTTTTTGAAAAATAATTTAATACCCATTGACACACCAAAGGAGTGGTTATAAGAGTTGAATCACCTCCTTCCAAACAGCAGTGCAAACTCGCACAGTAGTAAAAGTTTTTAGCACTAGGGTGCTATTTTGCTCAATACCAGAATTCTGTCTATGCAATCTTGGCGACAAGACTTGTAGATATGAATTGCCACAGCAGGGCCGGCCCAAGGGGGGTGCGAATGTAGGCGATCGCCTAAGGCCCCGCACTTATAGAGGCCTCGCTCCTGGGTCATTTTATTGCTATCTCATAAGACATGATAGAGAAGAGGCCCCGCTCTTGCGCTTTGCCTGGGGCCCCGCACGCCCTTCGGGCCGTCTCTGGCCACAGTGAAGATCTTTTCAAATGTGTTTGCCAGATAACACGTGGGGGAGGGGAGCTGTAATAAAATATTGAAAGTTGCACAAGGTTTGCCATTTATGTTAATGGATCGCTAAATTTAGTGCCAAAGTGCAACAATTTATTATAAATATATTACAAATATAGTTACAAAACGCCTGGCGAATATTGTGAAATAGTTTTAGTAGGCGATTTAAATGTAGATTTTAATTCCAAAGAAGTGTTTTATAGAACAGTTGGTTGGTTGGTTTTATAGAACAGAGAAGACAAATACACTCATAGATTATGATACACTTTCCAAATGGTATTTATAAAGGTGAAGTATAGTTTGACTATGCCTAGCGAAAATTGTTAAACAGTTTTGGTCAGCGATTTTAATATAGCTTTCTATTCTGAAAAAGTGTTTTATAGAACAAGGAAGGAAAACACAGCTGTGCGGATTTCTGGCTCTCTACTGTACATTATAGATATTCTTACATCAGTACATGTAGCCTGTTTGTTTATACTTTTTACAGGAAGGGCATAAAAGTTTTTGCTCGAAAGAGCTGTATGGCCGTTGAAGTTAACTCTTTGGTGTTATTTTACAAAGTTTTTTTAATTTTTATTTTAAGCATTCCTCATACCTACTAACCTCCTTAAGCCGAAAACAGGAAGGCTCGGGTTGAAAAAACAGAAGATTTCACAAAAAATCAGAAGCTAATTTTTAAATAAGAAGTAAAAACCGAAGACCCTTAGTTGATCACCATTTCTCGTTATTTTTTATATTACTAATGTATAGAAATAAAATCAAAATTAAATAGTAATAGAAAAGAGGTTACCTGAAATTTTTATATAACATGAAAATAGATGACGTATTTTCACAAAAATAAAAAGAATTTAATAAATGTAAAGTTGACTTTATTTTTAGCCAAAGTACGTATGTTGAAAAATAAGCAGATTAAGATTTTTTTTAGCTGATTCAAAGTAGCTTTTTTAGCTTTTACTAATATCATAAGAAAAATTATTTTCATAACAAAGTATGTTAGCTTTAGTTTTACACACTAATAAATTTTCTAATGAATTGCTGAGGGAAGAACGAAATGAAGTTTTGTTTATTTTTAACTATCGGTAAAAGATTTGCTTACAAAAGCTTTGACCTCACAGCTAACAGCATTGTGCTGTTAGCTGTTGAAATGATTACCTTAATACATTATTTTGAAATGGATTTATTTATTAAATAATTTTAGCATAGTTTGAGATACAATTTTATATATCAACTAAAAATTTTGGCAGAAGACCGGGGAAAAAAAGAAGTCTTCTGTCAAAACCAGAAGAGTTGGCAGGTATGATTTCTTTTGCTTCAAATTTTGACGCGGCGTGCATAAAGTGGGCTACAATGAGTCGGATGGCTCCGATGAAACCCTTGCCTTTTCAGCAGTTAATACAGTGTTATCTGGGAGATCACCAGAATACGCTGGGGGACCCATAGCCATTGCATATAGCTGTTAATTTCCTATTGTTTTTAGTTGATGGTACAATGTTACCATCATTACACTGTAGAGCTGATATGAATGATGAGGTGACTAACTGAACAAATGACTGGAGGATGGAGTGCCTTAGTCTGTTGAGCTTAGTTTCAGTTATCTCAGTAAGAGTCCTTTTGGTCAACTGCTAACAATGTATTAGGTGTGTTCATATTTAGAAGCTCCTTCCCCTTCTGATGAAGACCCAAATTGGGCAAGTAGTCTATATGAAGAGTGCAATTAATTTTAAATACATTGGATGATGTGTGTTTATCTTTAGAAAATTTTAAAATAGATGCAAAGTTTCATAAGCATCATATTCATTAAAAGTTGCCATGTTTTAATTGGAACTGCCAAATGATATCTAGGAAAAAACCTTTAGAATAATGAATGGGAGATAAAGAGAGTAGTATTACAGAACTTGAAATTCAGTTTATGTACCAAATAACAACAGCTGTGGCTTTATCTGCTGGAATAGAAAAACAGCTTTTTTCTTTTGGTAATGCTCATTCTAGCCTTCATAAGAAATTAGGAGTTGACAAACCACCGAAACTAGTGTTTTCATTCAAACAATTAAATAAATAATTCACCTGCTTAAAAATATAGTATGTTGTATCAACTGTGGCTTTTTCTTTATCAAATAAATAGTTTGCATTAAATAAACATTTGATTTCTTCTTTAAATTTACCTTTTATTTAGTTTGCACTATCCAATTACAAAATAATAGAATGTCTAGTTTAAAACATAGATATTTAATTTCTGGTAATCGGTGAGTAGAATATACTATATAGTTAAGAAGTTATTTCTGATAACAGACTGCCCCATGTATATTGCAGAAATATAAAAACACAATGCTAATGGAAAATAAAATTCCAAAAAAATCAAATGATTTTCAATAAATAAATAAAACCCTGCTTTTAAGTATTTTTAACTGCCATAATTTTGTAATGAAAAGCATTCATCAGAAAGACTTTTTTTTTCATGCTTCTTAAAAATTTACACAGAAAATTATTTTTTATAAATAAAAAATACTGTATATCTCTTTCTCCCATGTTAAATATCACTCCTCTTGTGGGGAAAAAATCGTATTTAATTCAACTAAAGTCTTATAAATTATTAAAGAATATATTTTAAATATGCTTATGTAGTAAACTTTTTTTAAATAAGAACCATGTTAAAGAAATATTGTTTATTAATA
The DNA here is from genome assembly GCA_038373885.1 of Cheiracanthium punctorium. NCBI lineage: Eukaryota > Metazoa > Arthropoda > Arachnida > Araneae > Cheiracanthiidae > Cheiracanthium > Cheiracanthium punctorium. The sequence goes on along the minus strand of JAWZYV010001005.1, from coordinate 3,110 downwards.
TTTTAAGTAAAACAACATATTGAGTCCTGAACAACCTATTTTGAACGAACTTTAAACAAATAACGTTAACGATGTACATTTAATATAATGAATAAATTAAATTTATGTTGTTGCGTAAATAGACTTTTGTCTTACTATACTACTGAATAAAAAGAGCCTTTACCCTCTATCGTAAATTTAAATTTGTTAGAATGCTCTGTCACCGTGCCGACAATTCTTCCGAATGACAATGCTTAAAAATGCTTTTATTTTTGTCTTATTTAAGTTAGTAATCTTCTTTCAATGATTTTTTAAAGACAAACCGATATTACTCAAACGGAAAAAAGGCCTGTTTTATTTTATGAAAGTAAATTTTAAAAGCAAAAGCTGCGTAAAATTCAATATGGATCTATTGAATTTGCATGTTATTTACAAAAAAAGACCACTCTTTTCGGCTGCCATCTGGTGGCGCTAAGCTGCGTAATCCAGTTTTGTATGCGGACATTTTCTCCCGTAAGGTGGATTCATATCTGCCGCGCCGCACCGCAACCATGCCGTAAAGTTTCGCCGTTTTGGACCGTTGGCTGTCCTTGCGGCGAGCTTGCCTTGCCGCAAGTAAATACACCAATGCTCTTCTGTAATTGGCTGTAGCTTTGCTGTCGCTGCGGAATATCTGTCCTCGCCAGATAATGCGCAAACCCTGCGAAACATGGGCGATCGCCTCGAACACTAATATAAAGCTTCTATGCCAAGCGCAAAATAGCACCCTAAAGGCGGATTCATACTGGCCGTACCGCACCGCTAAGACGCCGCAATGACGTCACGTGGCGGAGCAACACGGCGCCCGCGCGGCGAGCGCCGAGGGTTTGCGCATTATCTGGCGAGAACAGATATTCCGCAGCGACCGCAAAGCTACAGCCAATTACAGAAGAGCTTTTACAGCTACAGCCAATTACAGAAGAGCATTGGTGTATTTACTTGCGGCACCGCAAGCTCGCCGCGCGGACAGCCAACGGTCCAAAACGGCGAAACAGTACGGCATGGTTGCGGTGCGGCGCGGCAGATATGAATCCACCTTTAGACTTATCACAAACTTACCCTATTATGTTCGTAACAAATTAATGTACGATGAAATTTCCGTACCGCGTCTCACCCAATTTATTCAAAAACTAACTAATAACTTTCAGAACAATATTAGCATCGCCAATAATAGTGCTTTAAACACGCTACACGAGTATGACGCTCATGGCGACTTCGCAAGCAAGAGGCCTAAACAAAATACCATTCTTTGCCAAAGAATTGATTACTAATTTAAGTCCACCTCGGACAAAAAAAAAAAAAAAAAAAAAAAAAAAAAAAAAAAAATCCTTCGCCGACCAGCTGTTATAAGTCCATTTCTCCTCCCGTGCACCGCTCCACTCTCGGTCTAATCCCCCTCGGGGGAAAAGACTTCCTGGAATCTACTCCTCCCCACCATGCACGGAAGAAAATATGTGGTAAACTACCATCTCTCTCTCCCGTCCGGACCCCCCCCCCGGACCCAGGAGCAACAGCTGAGTTTAATCCTCTACGGTCATTCACCCACAGCCCCGGCTATTGATGATGTTTTTCTTCCTCTCTGAGGAACTTTAAACTTTATATATTGCTTTCTCATTCTTATGTACACTGATTCTAAACTCAAGCAAACACTTCACACCCTTTAATTTTTCTCAGCATTTTCTGTTGTATTAACTTAATTGGCCTAGCCAAATTGCTTTCTTTTTTGTGGCATTTTTCTTTTTTATTTTCCACACCCTCACAAATTTAACTCTCCCCACTCCCGTTAACCCCCCCCCCTAGCTGTAATTGAAAGGGAGATGTGGGATTTAGTCCCAGGAACTCCCCATCCAACACGTTCTTATCTCTCTCTCTCAAACCCTCGGCGCTCGCCGCGCGGGGGCCGTGTTGCTCCGCCACGTGACGTCATTGCGGCGTCTTAGCGGAGCGGTACGGCCAGTATGAATCCGGCTGTAGAGTTGGCTGGAGTGAACAGGTCTGTTTTAGTATGTAGGAGGTCTTGGTGCGGATAGGGACAGATGGAATGGACATTTTGCATGGTTCCTGAGTTCGAGGCTAAAATTCGTCTGCTGGCGGTATTTACATCCGCCAGCTCCCATTGAAATACACTGAGTATTCATTTTATTATTACTGTTTCTCATTATTAACCGCTCGGAATGAGTTATTGTCTTTTTAATATTTAAATACATGGTTTAGAAGACGATGATATCGCATTTCGCATCAAAACTTTGTTAATGAAAATAATAATAGCGTTCTAAAATTATTACGTTTTTGCAAACACTCTATAAATAATACATCATAGAGTTGATTTTGAGTTTTCTGAGTTTAAAATAGTACAAATATTCATTAAAAACCTCCCACACCTTTTTAAAGTACAATATTTTTAATTATTTTTAGTATTTAATTATTATTAACATTTTAAATGAAATCTCGCTATGAAGATGAAATTTATTTATAAAAAGCTATTATTTGTTAATGACTGATATTCTAGCTTCTTTTGCAACAGCTTTATTTATAGAAGAAAGTGTTAAATAATCCCTTAGGTCCAAAGAAGCTGAAACCGAAACTAATCATCACCATAATACAGTGCATGTTGCCTATCAAATACCGCCAGGTGACGTCACGTGCAAATCCCCATAGGCCGTGACTCTGCTGCCGGCTGGCCGGAAACGGAGTACTTCCTTACTTCGGGCTCTGCTGTCGACCTGTGCAGAAGTCGTATTTTGGTTTACTGCACAGATATGGGCGTGATTTCAAAAGATGCAAATAAGCCGGCCGTACGCTTCGTGATTGGCTCATTCGGAACCGTCTTATTTGCCTGGTCTGCCAAAATAGAAAATGAATCGCGGGGTGTATTTAAGGTTTCACGCCAACAGGAAGTTCTTATATGCCCTCTTTGTTGTTTGTTTACGTTTCCCTATTCGGACAGTGAGATTTACCAAATTTTTAATTAAAGATGTGGAGAAAAAGAAATGATTTTGTTTTGATTATAAAAGTTATTTATGCTGTTGTAATTTTATTCACTGTTTAAAATATCATATTTTAAAAGAATTAAAAATTGCTTAAACTGCAAG
>JAWZYV010001004.1:0-18725 GCA_038373885.1 Cheiracanthium punctorium | reverse complement strand
TGGCACTTGGAAAGACTTATCTACGTTTCACTTCACGATGAAAGAACTGACTTGAAGATTCATATTAGACAATTTATTCAGAATGCCCAATTAGACTATATACCAACCGGTCAGGGAGTCGTGATGAACCCTTCCACATGGATCGAATTTATTGTAAAACTATTAGATTTTAATATAGGTCATAGCAATAGCTCTTTTATTTGTAATAATCAATTATCTGTATTTAATGATGATGGAAAATGCATCTTACAACAAATTTACAAAACCGGAGATTCATTCACGTTAAATCCAATTTCCTTAATACTTTTAAATGATCAAGTAAAAAAACTTTGCGAAATGAGAAATGAAATATTGGAATGCATTTTAAAAACGCTATATACGACGACCCTACCCCATTTAATTTTAAAATTAAAGCCGCAAAAATGTAACCGCGAACCCCATTGTACTTATGATGAGGCTAAACAACAATTAATGGATATAGTACATCAGGAAATTTTTAAAAACATAGGCCGGGTTCAAGATCATCCTTCGCAAAGGATACATGCTTGCTCGAATAGAACACATGTTGATGAGAGAGAGGGTCTTATAAGTAGTAAAGCATGGTTTATGGTCGACATGTCGTATATTGCAAGAGAGATATGCGAGAACAAATGTACTTGTCATTATGACGGAGAATTTTTTTCAAACATTTTCATTGAAGACTATATGAAGTATCTTCAAAATGTGCTATTTAATACATTTTTTCAACCGTTTTCAGATTTTGCTAATTCTAAGGATGGCAAAACATGTGTAATTATGTGATGTTATTGGTGTATAACTAGTATTGCGATTGTAAAAAAATATATTAAAACCATTGTGATTATGTAGAAAAGGCATGCTTGCTTCTACAACAGTAAGATTTTACTGACTTATGCATGCTTAGTTATAGAATACTCATTGAAAAAGTTATTATTTTCTTAATTGTGTAAATAGTTTGTGTAATTTAAAATATATTTTTGTAAATAAAACAGTTTACATATGCAAAACTTTTCTGTGTTTTCTTCATGTGTATGTGTGTGTGTTGATTACTTGCAAAATAAAAATCTATGAAATAAAAAGTGATAAAGTTAGCATACTTGGTCACGATTTAAGTTTCTCGTTTTATACTTATCTTTTATACACTACAAGGTAGAAAGTTAGAATTTATCAAAATTTATTGAAGCATGTACTATGGAAACATTAATCTACTACATAGAAATAAAATGTTTTGATTAAAATCATAAACTTAAGTGTGATAGGTAAATTGTGTTACATGAGAATTCCCAATGTATGCTAACTTTATCACTTTTTATTTCATAGATTTTTATTTTGCAAGTAATCAACACACACATACACATGAAGAAAACACAGAAAAGTTTTCGTATTTAAACTTATTTATTTACAAAAATATATTTTAAATTACACAAACTATTTACACAATTAAGAAAATAATAACTTTTCAATGAGTATTCTATAACTAAGCATGCACAAGTCAGTAAAATCTTACTGTTGTAGAAGCAAGCATACCTTTTCTACATAATCACAATGGTTTTAATATATTTTTTACAATCGCAATACTAGTTATACACATACATCACATAATTACACATGTTTTGCCATCCTTGAAATTAGTAAAATCTGAAAACGGTTGAAAAAATGTATTAAATAGCACATTTTGAAGATACTTCATATAGTCTTCAATGAAAATGTTTGAAAAAAATTCTCCGTCATAATGACAAGTACATTTGTTCTCGCATATCTCTCTTGCAATATACGACATGTCGACCATAAACCATGCTTTACTACTTATAAGACCCTCTCTCTCATCAACATGTGTTCTATTCGAACAGGCATGTATCCTTTGCGAAGGATGATCCTGAACCCGGCCTATGTTTTTAAAAATTTCCTGATGTACTATATCTATTAATTGGTGTTTAGCCTCATCATAAGTACAATGGGGTTCACGGTTACATTTTTGCGGCTTTAATTTTAAAATTAAATGAGGTAGGGTCGTCGTATATAGCGTTTTTAGAATACATTCCAATATTTCATTTCTCATTTCGCAAAGTTTTTTTACTTGATCATTTAAAAGTATCAAGGAAATTGGATTTAACGTAAATGAATCTCCGGTTTTATAAATTTGTTGTAAGATGCATTTTCCATCATCATTAAATACAGATAATTGATTATTACAAATAAAAGAGCTATTGCTATGACCTATATTAAAATCTAATAGTTTTACAATAAATTCGATCCATGTGGAAGGGTTCATCACGACTCCCACACCGGTTGGTATATAGTCTAATTGGGCGTTCTGAATAAATTGTCTAATATGAATCTTCAAGTCAGTTCTTTCATCGTGAAGTGAAACGTAGATAAGTCTTTCCAAGTGCCATGTACTATTTACAGAAGCATATAAGCTATGGTAAAGATCGTCCGTCCAATTGTCCAACTTTGCCCTTTTCGGGGAAGGCTCATAAATGTACATTTTGGCAAATGTTAGGTTAATGTGCGGGTCTGTCACATAAGGTTCAGAAGGAATACCATGCGTTAAAAGTTTGTTGGTTGGGGGATATAGCTTACACATTGAACCATGTTCTAATTTAATGGTAGTGGTTTCACAGTTCGCTGGTTTAAAATCCAAAGTTCGTTTAGATCCAAAACTTAGAATGCATACACCTGATGATAGGTCTAGATTAAAATCTTCGTAGTTACCGTCTTCAATTGTAGGTTGTTCTTCAGAGCCAAAGTTCACTTGTACCATATTAAATTCATAATTTGTCACTTTCTGTAGATCTTCACGTATTTTTTGCAAAATGGGTATCCAAGAGTAAACAGTGACTGTTGCTCCAGGTAAACTGTAATTGATTCCTTCATCAGCAAAAGTAATTACTTTACGGGTCGAGGAAATTTTCTTTTCACTACTTTGCAGGGGTAACTGAAACAATTCTTGCTGTAGCACATCAACATCACTTTCAGTACAAAACTCGGGGGAAATTTCCTTTTCAATACTTTGCAGAGGCTTTACATCTAAAGGCAATTGTATTATTTCTTGCAGCAACACATCAGCATCACTTTGAGTATAAAACTCGGGAGTGTATTCAATGTTAAAGTTATTTTCGATCGATTCAAGCAAAGACATTTTTGAAACTCGGCGAAAAATCAATTAAAACACACGTCTTAAGTATAGGCGCACACAGTGTAAAGGGAGTCTCGCAACACACACCTGGCCATTTTATCTAACTAAAATGTCTTTACTGGTTCTTTAAAAAAAATCACGTGATTACCCAAGCGCCCTCTACCTTAAAACTTTCTCAACCCTGTAGATATTGCATCATCTAACTTGTCTTAGCCTGTTACAGAGAGTTGCCACTCAATGTACATCCTGCCAACGAACCTAGCGGATATTCAATCATCACAGATTTGCACACGTCACTATCACGTGTCTTCTGCGCATGTCACTTCCTTATCTCTTATCTGATCTGTGATACCTGATAAGAGAAAACCCAGTTGCCGTTAAATTTGTAGAGTTTGTAGGTTGGGCGTAGGTAAGGTCTCCTGCAACGGGTACCTAAGAATTCTTTAGCCGAGCAAACAGATGTTTTGTCCGCATGTAACAAGAGTGTTGTTCGGTATTTTCCAGGTATTATAATTGCTTATATTTTTTCTGATATATGTTGTGATTAGCTATCTTTTAGAGTAATAAGTTTAATTTATTAGCAAGTTTTCATTAATAATTTTAGTTTATGACTTTATTAAATAAATATTTTAGTTTATTATTGTAAAAATTGTTTTTAGTTTTATGAATTTATTAAAAGGATGCCTACATGTTTGTAAAATTTAAGTATATAAAAAAAAAATGTGTGGCATTCATCACAAGTAAAGAATCTTAACCCTGTTTTTCATATTAGAATAATCATAATGTATTTAATACGTGTTCAATAGATATCCTATACAAAATTCCAATGCATTTGTTAAAATTAGATCCTGTTTTTCAATATTAAATACCTATTTTATACGTGAATACTCATTCATCTGCAATGCCTATAATTTATTACTGTAATTTATCAAAACTTAGCAAAAATAATTTGTTTTAGTACAATTTTAAGTATTATTATTATGTTGTTTAATTGTTTATACATGTAATATGTTCAGAGCTTAGATTTCACGCACGCTATCATTAATAAGTTTTATTCCGTGTAAACTTGTGTTTAGGCAATTCATTAAATAAAAACTTGTTTAAGTAATAGCGTAATTAAAAGTTTATTTATTAGTGGAATGTACAATATATGCATGTTTATTTAATTAAGTAGTATTCATTAGCGTAATTAAAAATTTGTTTGTTTATTTATTTAATTAAGTAGTATTCACTAGCGTAATTAAAAGCTTGTTTCTTTAATTAAGTAGTATTCAATAATAAGATTTATTCTGTGTAAACTGGTTTAGGCAATTCATTAAATAAAAACTTGATTAGGTATTGGCGTAATTAAAAGTTTGTTTTTTTTAATTAAGTAGTATTCATTAGCGTAATTAAAAACATGTTTAGGTAATTAAGTAGTATTTATTAGCATAATTAAAAGCATGTTTATTTAATTAAGTAGGATTCAATGCAAGGTTGTTTAATTAATTTTTAATATTAATTATGTATTTTTAATGAACCGATTATGTTGCAGGATTCTTGTATACATTTTTGCTATGACTTAATTCTATTTTTTATATTTTTCAGTTTATCGACTTTGGAGTGCCAATGGAGGAGCTCAACAGAATTATAGACGAAGCCAGTAAAGCTGATGATTTAGATCCTCAAGAGATAGCTACCGAGCCACAACCTGGACCTTCGTATGCCATTGCGCGGAAGCAAACAGGCACAAGTGATCATTTAAATGTAAGTCATATTTTATTTTTAAAGTGTATTTAAAAGAAAATTAAAGTAAACTTATAAAATTTATTAGAATGTTGATTATAAAAGTGTTTGTATATGCACTGTTTTCTGTAGAGTTTTACCGTATAGTGGGGAAATGTTAATACATGCTTTTTTGAAAAGTGTTTATGCTTTATTGGGGGTATCATATGTTTATTTATTTAATAATCAGTAAAAGTGTTTAAGATTAAATATATTTACTCAATGTTGTTTAAGTGATATCGGTATTTTTATATTTAATTAGTGCTGAGTAATGATGCAAATTAAGTAAGATTTAGTGTGGTACACTATTAATAATGCAAATTAAAAAAGTACTTAGGATTTTAGTGCACTTTTAATGTACATTTGATTTTTAACGATATGCTGAATCTGTAATGTAGGGAAATGTTTGCATTTAGTACAGCGATTTTAAAATATTTAATGTATTTAAAAGAAAGGGATATTTATACAATGTAGTTTTGTAGGTGATATCTGTATTTTTATATTTAATTAGTATTATGTTTATATACACAGACATTTTGAGTTAAGTTAAAATTAAGTAAAAGACATGTGTGTTTGGTTCACTACCAGTTCATGTTTTAATATGAACCTAGTGTAAAGGGATATTTAAAAATTTGTATGTTTAGTGCACTTGCACTTTTTAAGTTAAGGTAATTATTTCAAATGACAAAAGTGTGTGCATGCTGCAAATATATTTTTAGTAAGGTATGTTTATATTAAAAAGTACTTAGGTTTCATGTATATTTAGGCGTGGTGTGGAATACTTTTATTTGAGTGTGTTTATATTAAAAAGTACTCAGGGTTCATGTATATTTAGGCGTGATGTGGAATACTTTTAAATCTTTAGCGTTGATACGCTTTGTTTATTTATTTAAAAAATTTATTTATGTATTTTTTCTAAGTTGGTTACTTTAAAAAATGTGTTTATGGTTTTTAATTTTTAGCGTTGATACGCTTTGTTTATTTATTTTAAAATTGGTTTATGTATTTTTTCTAAGTTGGTTACTTTTAAAAATGCATACCATGGTTTTCGTTTATAAAATGCATAGTTTAGCGTTGATGCGCTTAAAAATTTTACACTGTGTTTTGTGATTCTGCAGCACATCATATTTAAAAATAAATAAATAAAAATAAAAATAAATTAACTCTTGATAAAAAAAAATATTTGTTGTAAAATTATTTAACTTAAAATTAAAACTTGGTTAAAAAAATACTTTGTTTATTTACTCATATTTGTAAGTTGGCTATTTTTTAAAAAAAGGCATACCATGGTTTAAAAAAATTAGCGATTTTACGCTTCTATGCGATATCTATTAAGGTGCATTTATTTAAAATGTGTGTCCTATTTAAAAAAGTTTAACAAAATATTTATAAGTATGCATACTTGTAAAAAACGGATATCATGGTTTAAAAAAAAAAGAATTTGGTGTTGATATGATTGATTTTTTATTGAATATATTCTAAGGTATGATTTTTCTAGAGTTATGATTGTTTTTTTTTACTGTGTATTTTATGTTAAAAAGTATGGTAAGTCTTTTTCTATTTTACGAGTGCTAAGTCTAAGGTACAAAATAGGTTTTTAATGAGTCTAGGGTACAATCAATACATAGGTTAGGGTATTTTTATAGTAGGTGTGTTTAAAAAATTTTTAAGTAGTTGCCTAGAATAAGTATTCTAAAGTCGCATTTTTGGATCTTTTATAGATGTGCGAGCAGTGTGGAAAGACTATTTTTGTGCAGAGGCAATCACTGACTCGCCATATGAAGATACATGCTGGGATTAAACCCTTTGAATGTGAAGTTTGCCAGAAAAGCTTTGCCAGAAAATGTGATTTAAATCGCCATTTACAAATACACTCTAGAGGATTTAGGTGTAGCGAGTGCCCACTTCAATTTTCACTAAAAACTGAACTCCAGGAGCATATCCGCGTAAGCCATAAGAAAAGAAAGGCAGGTCCATCCACTTCCAATTCAAAGCGGGCGAAGAAAAATAGTAGAGTTCTCGATGTTTTTAACAAGCACGCGATAGAGCCAACTGAAGAAAACGAGGGGGACATTAAACTGTTTTTTGAGGAAGCGTCTCCAAAAATACATCAATATTTGCATGAGGAACTAGAAGAGAACGCCGTGAAGTGGTATGCCGTGTTGAATGTTAAGATGTTGCGCATGACACAAGATGGGGAGGAGGAGGTCATTGCCACTCATTTTCGATCCAAATGCTTAATTGATCTTATTCCCCAAACTATCCAAGAACACATTGAAGAGGCTCAGGAAAAAATCGAAAATTCATTTGAAGAGTTTAACCAGCGGTGTTCAGGTTGGGTGCTGGAAAAAGTAATTAATTTAGAAATTTTCTGCGCTCGTCTACCAGCCTTTAGCCGCGAGTAGTTACATCCCCCTCCCCCCTCAACTTGCAGCTAAGAAGGCAATAGTTAATATAAAAAATGAAGATAACAAGTGTTTGGTATGGTGCCTTTTAGCTCATATGATGAATATTGATCGAAAAGATTATCCTGAGCGAATGTATCATTACGAAGCTTTTGAAAATGAAATCAAGATGGGAAATGTACAGTTTCCTGTACCTGTTTGCAAGATACCCATCATTGAAAAACTCAATAATTTGCGAATTAACGTATACGGATACGAGGATAAGGTCTTCCCGCTACACATTTCCAAGCAATCTAATGAAGAGTGCATTAATTTATTATTGACCACCAATGAGGAAAGCCATCATTATTGTTTGATACGTAATATGAGCAGACTGCTGGGAGATCTCACACATCATAACGGTCAAAGATTTTATTGCGAACGATGCTTGCATCGGTTTTCAGAAGAGAGGTTGTTACAGGATCACCTACCCTATTGCAATGATCATCCCCGCAATGTATTAAGATGCCCCAGCCAGAAGAAAGTATTATGGAGTTTACGCAATTCCAGTATCAACATCCTCTTCCTTATGTTATCTATGCTGATTTTGAGTCCCTGTTACTCCCTATCTCCACCGCACAACCTAGTGAGAAAAAATCCTATACTACAAAAGTCAACTTACATAAAGCTTGTGGATATGCTTATATTATCGTAGGCCCAGATGGCAAATCTTACAAACCCATACAGTATTATAGAGGGGAAAATGCTGTCGACCACTTTTTAGAGAACCTGATTTTAGAAAAAGAGGAGTTGGCAAATATTTTAACAAAAATTGTTCCTATTTGTATGTCTCCTCAAGACGAACATTTATTCAGAATTGCTACACACTGCACCCTCTGTAAAATGTTTCTGGGCAATGATCGTGTAAGGGATCACGATCACCTTACCGGTCGCTACAGAGGGGCTTTACATAATCAGTGCAATTTGAAGTATCGTTTGCAGAAGAAAATTCCCATTGTATTTCACAATTTGAAGCAATATGATGGGCATCTATATATGATGGGCATGTTAATGCAAGGATTGGGTAAAATTAAAAATCATAAAATTGATGTTATCGCTACTAACATGGAGAAATATATTTCCTTTTCACTGAGTAGTGAGCATAACAAGATGCGGGTTTCACTTCAATTCATCGAAAGCTTTCAATTTATGAGTACTTCACTGGAAAAGTTAGTGGCAAATTTGGATAGAAATAAGTTTAAGATCCTCGAAGAAAACATTTCGTCCAATATAGACTTGCTCCTTCGTAAAGGAGTCTATCCTTACGAATACATGTCTTCTTTTGCAAAATTTGATGAAGCATCACTACCACCTAAATCCGCATTTTATAGCTCTTTATCCGATCAGAACATTACCGATGAAGAGTATGCGCATGCTCAAGCAGTCTGGAAAGCCTTTAACATTCAGAATCTGGGAGAGTACCACGACTTGTATGTAAAAGTGACGTGCTTCAGTTGGCGGATGTTTTTCAAAATTTCAGGAGTCTTTGTAGCACATATTATGAGTTGGATTGTACTCATGTTATGACAGCACCAGGTTTAGCATGGCATGCGTGTTTGAAAATGACACAGCAATCTCTAGAACTATTTACGGATATTAATATGTACCTATTTATAGAGCGAGGAATCCGAGGAGGTATCGCCATGATAAGCAAGCAATACGCGGAAGCGAATAATAAGTACATGAAGACATATGATCCTTCAAAGCCTAGTTCTTACATAACTTACCTCGATGCAAATAATTTGTACGGCTTCGCAATGTCGCAACCTCGACACTTTGAATGGGTCCAACCAGAAAATGTAACTGAAGATTGGATTTTGTCTATTCCCGATATGAGTGATGAAGGTTACATCCTAGAAGTGGACTTGGAGTACCCTCAAGAGTTACACGAAGCACACAATGACTTCCTCTTAGCTCCCGAAAAAATTAAAATTGAAAAAAATATGCTCTCATCATCCACCCTACAGTTAATCAAAGATGCTCCCTATACATCCACAGAGAAGTTAGTTCCCAATTTAAATAATAAAACACAATACATTATTTACTATAGGAACTTAAAGCTGTATTTATCTTTGGGTATGAAGTTGATAAAAGTTCATAAAGTGCTCAAATTTCATCAAACAACCTGGCTCAAGTCGTACATAGACTTCAATACCGATAAAAGAAAACAAGCCACTTCATCGTTCGAAAAAGACTTCTTTAAACTCATGAACAACTCGGTTTATGGAAAGACGATGGAAAATATAAGAAATCGTGTTGATATTGAATTAGTAAACAATGAAAAAAGAGCCAAGAAACTAGTCGCATCACCCTCCTTTCACGCCCAAAGAATCTTTAGTGACGATTTGGTGGGGGTAGAACGTGTCCGAAAAAATATTACACTAAATAAGCCTTTATATGCAGGTTTTGTAATTCTAGAATTATCCAAGCTGCATATGTACAATTTTCACTACAACATCATAAAGAAGCAATATGGAAATAAGGCATCTCTCTTATTCACGGATACAGATTCCCTCACCTATCACATTTATACAGAAGATATTTATCAAGACATGAAGCAGCATCTAAATATATACGATACATCTGAATACCCACCTGACCACCCCCTCTATAGTACAGCAAACAAAAAGAAAATTGGCTGTTTTAAGGACGAACTTAACAGTATGCCAGCAGTAGAGTTCGTAGGATTGCGTGCTAAAATGTATTCCATATTAACGGAAAAATACGAAAAGAAAACAGCCAAAGGAGTCTCTTCGCCTGTGATCAAGAAAAAACTGAAGCATCTGCACTATAAAGAGGCCCTCTTCAAATCAAGATTTACGCGGAAGATTCAACACCGCATTGGGAGTGAATATCACAAAATATACACACTTCAGCAAAATAAAGTGGCATTATTTCAAAAATATCTTAAAGTCTGAAAAAATTACAAGTCTCCTTATTTCAAAAATATCTTAAAGTCTGAAAAAATTATAAGTCCCCTTATTTAAAAAAAAGGAAAAAAAAATTCTTATCAACCCTTCCAACATCCGGTCAACTTCCTCTCTCAACATCCCTTCCGGTCACGCCCCCCTTCCCCGCTCAGCATAGGGAACGCACTTAAGCGACGTACCGCAGAATAAACATGGTACCGCATGGGCAGAACTCTCCTTTCTTCCCTACTAACATACTGAACTTTATTAAATTATTTTAATAGCAGTGGCTTACGCAGGAGTGGGCATAGAAATCCCGGGTCCCTCCCAATTTTTTAAACAATTACTTAAAAAATGTGTTTAAGTTTCCATACCAAATATTTTTTTTAGTTCCAAATAATATTTTAAATAATAAAAATGTGTGAATTCGTTTACTTTATAAAAATGTAATTTTTTAAAAGGTGTATTTAAATAATTTGTTATTTAGTACTCATATTTCGATTCTAGCTTAAAAGAAAAAGTTCGCAATCCTGCTTTGGAACCACCCTGAAAGAAAGAATTCTGATTGCACCACTATTTAGTACTAAAATGTTAGAAAGCCCGAAATTAGCACCCCTTACTAACATGCTTCTATTATAGATATTGCTCCTCTACAATTATAAGAACACCCCCTCCCCCCGCAAAAAAAAGTTCAACTGCGCATAAAAACATACTATACACCGGATCCTATCCCCCCATTGTACGACCCATATCAATAGAGCCGCAGATACTATATCCATCTCCATAACTGTAACGAAACATACAGATTCTTCCAAACCTCATCAAAACGATACCATTCGGCTCGGCACAAACGAAATGCAACCGGAACATACTACTACTGAAATACCGAAACTTATTTTTCACTTCAAACAACCAGAATCTATAATACTTCCGGTATCTAGTAACGGAACGGAACGGAACATACTATTACTCAAATACCGAAACCAGTGGCGGATCTAGGATTGGGTAAAGGGGGGGGGCTAACTTACTGGGTCTTCAATAATTTGGGTGCAGTTATCCACAGGCTCTACGAGAGGGGGAGGGGGACAGGCGGAGCATCGCCCCGGAGCCCGTGTTCAGCTAAAGTGCGTCCGTAAATTTTTCAGAATGTGTTAAGAATTTCATTTATAGATCTGTAATTAAAATCTTTTTCTTTTAAACAGACTAAATTTCGAATGCATCCCAGATAACACAAACTTGTTCAGAACCCTCCTAGAAGACGTCATATAGACAAGTTGACATGTCCATTAAACATCCAGGATTCGTCGGATTCTCGTAACTTTTACGTCAATATCGCACTATAGGACGTCCATATGACGTCTTATAGAATCTATATAGGCGTAATTATGGACGTGCATGCCTATTTATAGACTTAGTATCGGCAATTCTTGGACATCAATATCTATATATGGACCTACTTAGGTCAAGTCTTGGACATCTCTATCCATACTTCTTGCCATTTCACTAAGACTTTAAAAAAGACTTACTCTGAAAATTCAATGTCTAGTTTTGGTCTATTCATGGACATTTTCTGGATTTTCCAGATTATGTCCATAAATAGATATCTTCTGGATGTCTATCTATAGACATGGACGTAATATGGGCGAGATGGATCAGAAATGGATACAAAATGGACAACTGTGCTATCTGGGATAATTCTAAAATGATTTACATGGCAGAATTCTTAATTCTACCATTTAAATATTAGTAATTTTTTTTTCAATCTTCGAACATGAATTAAAAGTAACATTATATATCAGACAAACTTCCCTACCACTCTCTTTCCTTTTAGCATTTTATATGAAAATCATTAAACAGACCAGTTTTACAAAAAAATCCCTTCCGTCCCTCCTGTTTTTTAGAAACTTTTGTGCTTTACGAAAGGGGCCGGGAAGGCTTTTGCCCCGCTTTATAAAATTTCTCTCAGAGGCCCTGGTTATCCAAGCTTGGCGACATTTGGCACGATTTTTTACATGTCTATATATTTCATTTTTCTGCCTACATATAGCATTACGTAATCGAATTTCGAGAACGGTGTGCGAATTTCCGATAAAATAAAGTACTCGAACCTGCTAGGACTTCATAGGAAAAACAATGTCTGAAAAAATTAATTTAAATCATACCTCTTTTTTCCATAGTGATATCATTGTATTCTTTCTAACAATCCACCTCTTTACAAATTGCCTGTTAGCAATGCATGTGGTATATTTTGTGAGTGCTGTTCTCCTTGAAATAGCTTGTTCTGGGGCTGTGCATTTATGATTTTTTCCTGATGATTTGTGCTTTCACTCTCACTAGACAAATTATCATTTTTCGGAATTTTCATAAAATAATCTCCTATATTACGATTCAATGACCGCTTTTTTGAGGCCATAATATTTGCATTTAAATTAAATTCTACCAGTGGCGGCTCGTCTGTACTTGAAATTATCAGCACATACTTTAAAATAATTTATTCTACTAATTTTCTTAAATTCAGATTAGAATTATGGAATTTCTATGGTAAATTTTAAAAAATCTCAAAAAAAAAAAAAAAACACCGTATTGTAGTAACTGCCGGATCGCTCATCGCAGAAAAGAAAGCCCTTTACTCTTCCCGCAATTCAACTGTGAGTCTTGGTACAGTCCTCATAGCTGATAACAAAGCACATACATATACGGTAAGCACGCTCACTTAATGTTAAAATCCGGCCGCACCAATCGTCGCTACTAGCGCCACTTTCTTTCATAGCGAATGGAGTCTTAACTATTTTGGTAAACAAACCGGTTTTGGTTTCTGGTCGTCTGCTTGCTACCTTGTGTGAGCTATTGAAACGCGAACCGCGAACTTACGTTCACGGTTCGCGTTTCAACAACAAATAACAAATTTCCCTGATATTTCTTCACTTTCAAACTTGATTCTTCCGCGGTAATAATATACTAATGAGCGTATTACATAAATAAAGATGACACTTCATTTTATAAGCTAAGAAAAATAATAAACTGTAATCTTGAAAAAATGAGCAACAATCATGAGAACTTTTTTTTTTTTTTTCAAATTCATTTTTGTGCTAATTTTTAAATATCACCGATATTAAAAAGGCAATAGTACTTTAGCTTCCAGTTAAAAATATTTCTTTAAATTACTTAATTACTTATATCTTAAATAAAAAATTCTTTAAATAACTTAGAAAAAAAAATCTAACAAATGGAATATAATTAAATTGCTTTTTTAATTACACTGCATTTTTAATATATGATATTACATGTTGAAGGACGATCCCCCCCCCCCCCAATGTATTTATTATATTCAAATAGGAGATTGTAAATGCTACAGCTTCCAAACACACCTCAATGGAGAATGAAGTAAGGATAATCAAGGAAAATTACCACTTTTTGAGAATTCAAGATCATGAAATCTTGATTTCTCATGATTTTGAATCATACCCACAGCAAATGTAGTCAAGTAACTGATGAAATGTTTCTCCTGAAAATCATTTTAAACTTATATAACTGACTTAAACAGTTACATTAACTGGCCACATTATTTAATGTTATAGAAGGATTTCACATTTTATCATGCAAAAAGTGCATTAATAATGCTGCATCTCTTTCCTCAACTTAACATTAGTTATCCACATTTATTTCCAGTCACAAGCCTTGCTAACAGCTGAGTACGCTGTGTGCCCTTATAAGTAAAGACAAGAGGAAAAATACAACCTGGAGACAATTATAGCTGATGAACCCTACTTCAGAATCTTATATCGGTATTCTTGATGAACCATACTTTAGGATCTTTGGTATTCTTAACCAACAATTATATGTGTAAAAGGGATAAATATAATACAAAACTGCAGATTTATACTCATTCAAAAAGTACAGCACAGATAATCTTGATAAAAAGATATTTATTCACAGACATTTTTACATAAATAGGTGATGTCTAATACATAGATATAACAAATTATTGATGAAGATACATAAAAAAAAAATTAAATTACCAACAAAGTCAACAGATTTTTACAAAATGGAAAAATTGTGCTTTATTATTATTGATAATGATAAAATACCAAAAAGACAGCATTTCCTAGTAAAAAATTACTCAGATGCATTTGGAAGTTATTACACAGCATCTCAGAAAAATATACAATAGTCAAGATTATTCGTATATGGGCGATTCCAGAGCATAATACTTTATGACTGTTGGTAAATCACATAGTTTTGGGGAAAAGTACTAATGAGGTTGGTATTGAAATGTTGCTCAGTATGAAAGAGGATGTTATATCAAAATTGGATTAATTTAAGTATAAACTTTGAATTTCAAAATTCCCCCCCCCCCTTTTTTTTGTACTAAATTGGAACACAGGACCAGGATGAGATTGGCAAAAAGGTAAAAGAGTGATATACACAAGCAAAGTATTTGCAGAGGTGATTTTATTTGTATATAACATACATGTGAAAGATGTTTTAATAAGTTAACATCAGAACATGCTACATGATAAAAATATTACAGTTTATCTTTTCAGTAAGTATGCGAAAAAGAATATAAATCCCAGTTGAATTATTTACATTATATTTTCAGCTTGCAAAGTTTTAATGTATCATGAAGGGCATTTTACTTCGGTATACTCATTAACAAAACTTTGTCTGTGGAAATTTTCGCACATATTTCAAAATAAAATGAATATGCTGGAAATCTTGACAAAGGGAGGGGATACCGGGCAGACATTTCTCATGACCCCCCCCCCTTCATTCATTATGTATTTGCATTCCCACATACATGTTTTTTGTACATATATTGATTATATACACATATATCATTGCTGTAAATTGGGTGGTGCCATCGGTGCACCCCCCCCCCACACGAAAGTTCTGTTTTGTAGGGGAGGGCGTAAAATGATTAAACTCGCACGAGGTACAATGTGGTGTAGTTTGGGCTCTTACAGATAATATTGACAAAAAAGCAAAACGATTGAAATCATATGCAAGCAAAAAATTTGTATCTGTGATATTTGTATACGTTACATATACGCGAAAGATGATTTATTTGAGAAGTAAAACATCAGAACATTCTATATAATAAAAATATTACACAGTTAATTGGTGGCTAAATTATTTTTTAATCAGTAAATATAAATAAGATCAAAACAAAACAAACAAAAACCGACTTCCACTCTTGATGGATGTCTCTGGAGTCTTCGAAAATTCTGAAGACAATGCCTTCATTTAAGAAAAATTTGAGAAAGCCTTGTGTTTTGAAAGGTTGATCGCTCTGAGTGTCGGATAGACCTCTAGCTAGCACAAAAATACTCAATTGTTTTAATCGACACTCATCGTGCTAGCACCAGAACTAGAGTCAGGCTATTTATCCAAAGTATTTGACTATCCGAGAGCGCAAAATATCCATCACAGATATTTTACGATACCATGGTGCTAGAGCCCTTATGCTCACTGGCGTCGTAGACTATAAATTATTGGGGGGGGACCAAAAGCCAAAGACGTATTTAGAGGAGGGGGGGTCCGAACACCTCCCCCCCCCCCCGAAATTATGATTTTTGTTACTAAAATGATAATTTTATAGTCTCTTTGCGAAAAATTTTGCCTTTTTGTCGTTTGGACCCCTTCCAAAATGTTTTTCTGGATATATGCCTACCAAAGGCGTAACTTTATAAGGATAAAAGGGAACAATTGCTTCCCCCCTTCCCAAATTCAATGAATTCAGATTTCACCTATATTTGAAAATTGCGTTTTCCACGATAGGATACTCCCCCCCCCCCTCAATGTTACTCTCCCAATCGTTCAAAAGGGAGGGGGAACAAATAATAAAATAGCATTCTTTACTATGCACCTTCATTAACGTCCAGGCCTAACCCTACCATTAGACAATAGCGTTTGTGTATATTATTATTTGTACATATATTTGTATATATTATTATATATATTTTATACAGTATACATTCTTGTTATGTTATTTATTTATTTATTATTTTTTATGGTAATAAATACATATGGATTACTGGTAACTCGAAGTTTTCATTGGATGACGTGATAGGAAAGGGGAAATGCTACAATTTTAACCCTCATATGTATGGCCAAAAATCAGTAGTTTTTGAGAATTTAATTTCAACCCCTTTTCTTAAATAACCCAAATTTTGGCACCCAAGTGCAATTAAAAAAAATCTACTCATTATTTGAGTTTCATTTTAATTTATTTTCATAGCTGAAGCGCTAACTGAGCTAACGTAATCATGAAAAGTACAAAACTACCTTAAAATTTAAATTCAAGAGCCATTACATGTGATTTTTTTTTAATTTTAATTCACGTTCCCTTTCAAAAAGTGTTGTTTAGCTCAAAAAATATGATGGCAGTAAGCGTACAAATTACAAATGAAAATTGTCCCACTAATATGCTATCCAAATCTTTTTAATGTCCTTTTAAAGACATGTAATTATAAAGAAAGGCGAGTTTCGCTTAGCGCGGATAAAAACGCCAGAGAAGGCACCAACATCCAATGTTTAAGATTGCTGGACACCCAATCGATTTATCACTGTTTTAATGCGCTCAAAATCTTAGCCGTTTCAGATTCACAATCTGATGTGGCTATGTGCTGCGTTGTCCTATTAATTCCGATTATGCTTCGCGTAAGCACGTTTTGTTGGATCTCGCGGTGGCCTGGGCGCTAAACTCCGTTCCCATAAGAACAGGGCAAGTGAAGCAGCGTTTGCTGTGGCCAGTGCTTGAGAGGGTCAACTCCCTCTCTGCTCGACTACTGTGGGACCGCGTACCCTAATGGGAGATGGTGCACGTAAAATCCGTCGTGGCTCCAATGTCCGCCGAGTTGTTAAACGATACCTCTGGGGGTGCCGATTTCAGGGGGTTGGCCCCTCCTCTGGAATGGGTTCAAAATTAAGAGACCACCGGGCTGACTGTGCCCACAGACAAGGGATTTGGGAGGAGCTTATAAAAAAAAAGATAATTTTGCCTATCCAAAGTTTATAATTAAGCAGAATATTACCTTTCAGCAACCTTTTTCTTTCTTCTTTTTTTTGGGGTGTGGGGAGGGGTGTTGTCGGAAGCCCCATAGCCCCCTTCTCTGGATCCCCTACTGATAACAACTGGGTTTATCATAACTACTTAATTTCTTTTGATACATACGCTTACAAATCGCTCCCCCCCCCAAAAAAAAAACAACCAAAACACACTAACGCTCTTTCAGTCTCCCGCCCATTCATCGAAACAATGTCTGGATACACACTGGGAAAAAATAATCTCCAAATAAGTTCTTACCTTCTGTTTCTAAAGCAACATCAATAGTTTCAACCAGCAATGCTTCGTCTTTTTTAGAGTTTTCCGTCTTTGCTTTAAGAAAACTCTCAATATTGTGTGATTTTAACTTTTTTTTCGGCGGACCCATGGTAATTTAACAAAAATGAGGACTCGGAAAAAAACTCGTGATGCTCTGGGAGAGAAGACATACGACTGATTACATCCTGTAAACTCTACCGGTCAATAACAAAGAAGTACTTTTCCCTACTAATTTCCAAGAAATGTTACCCACTCATGTACCCCCCCCCATGTAGATCCGTGTTTTTATTCCTCTCGGGGAATGGACGGAAGTCTTTTGTGAGACATCTTCCAGTGGTCGGACATGGCAGAAGGCTGAAATTTGAACTAATCACTCTTCTCGATACCAAACTGAAGAGCGACTGAATAGTTTGCGCGGTCTTTAAAAGAAATTACGCAGATAAGAAGAATAAACCTAATGCCTTGGGCAGACAGCAAGATAAGAAAACATCGTACATCGTGTGAGGTTCTTCCTAGGGGAGCATCCGAATCTGATACTGTATTGTCCAGTAGTCTTCAAAGAAAAAAAAAAAGAAGAAAAGAAAAATGTACCCACTTCTCTCTCTCTCTCGAAGTGAGAGAAAAAGTTTCTTTGGGTTGTGACTTCGCCTATTAGTTTTTATTATTTTTTTTCTTTTTTACTGTTCAGCATTTTTAACGAAAATTATACAGTATTCCACGGTCCCCCCTGCCCCCCCTAGTTAAAATATTGGGGGGGACGTGTCCCCCTGGTCCCCATAGCTTGCGACGCCCCTGCTTGGGCTGGAATCTCAAGTGGATTTCGATCATGTGTGTTGCTTGAAGTAAGTGTTCGTAAGTTATGAGATTCTCATGTCGCTATAGTGTCAAATTCTAAAGAGCCCTTGAAACACTCGGGGATTTATGTGTTCTATAACGTTAGAACTGCATATTATCAAAGATCTATAGCTTCTTGTCGAAGACTTTACGATACCTTACAGATCAAAGGTTATCGGAGAGATTCGAGTAATGAGGGGTAAGAAAAAGGGAGCATCACAGATATAGCTCTATAAGTTCTAATTATTCGGACAACGTCACAACACCTGATGCAACTATCCCGTCTCCATTAT
>JAWZYV010001003.1:0-17318 GCA_038373885.1 Cheiracanthium punctorium | reverse complement strand
GAATTTAGATTATGAAAGACTGCCTCATTTTATGAATTCAAATGTATTTATAAAAGGAGAGATTTAAAAAGAATATTTTAATCCCCTCCCAGGGCCGCCGTATAGTACCCGGGCCAAGAGTTTTGGGGGGCCCTTAAGGCCGCGAAGCTGTTCTTCTAAAATAAATAAAATAACAATAATTTCACCGAAAATATTTTATTTTAATTTTTGAAAAGTTATATATGAAGGGGGGGCATAGCCAGAAATTGTTCAGGGGGGGGGGTTACCACTACTGTAACTCACATATATGCATACATGCATGCGATAAGGGAGTGAAGAATATACATTTTGTATGGAAAAAAATTCCTCATAGGGGGTGGGGTTATGACCCCCTTAACCCCTCTCCCTTGGCTACGCCTCTGTACAAGAGAAAATTTCTGGAAGAATAACTTTATTCCACCTTTCAGTGAGTTTATAGAAGGGTTGCGCCCCCTCCCCAAAAAAATCCTACACTACAGAAATGTAGATGATATTTGGATATATTACGAATGCCGCTATTATTGTTCTATTTTGATTTTTGAATGTGGAAGTTCTTATCTCGAGGTTAGAATTTTTTCCCTCGATCACTTCAATTTAATGAAAATTCATAGTACTAACCGCCAAGGCGGCCAGCTTTGCCGCTTCATACCTTACTGTTCTTTATGTCAGTACAGTGTTGACTCAATTTCTGGACTCATTTCAATGAAAATCATGTTGCTTTGTTTAAACCAGGGCCTGATTACTGAAAAGACTCGGGAAGCTTGAGCTTCCCCTCAGAATTTGAAGGGTGGGGGGGGGGCGAAAATGACTGAAAAACTGCGATAAAAATTCAAAATTTTGTTTTTAAATGATCTTTTTAAGTTATTGTAAACATTTTTAATGAAGGGAAATGGTGCTTTTCAGAAGTCTTGATACTTCATGTCGCAAAATTTCTAAGTTGGTTGTTTGCAATGTCTTTGCCTGGGACATCTGCTGCAGTTGAGAGTTTTTTTCGATTATGGGGAATATTTGGCCGGCAGAAAGGGGTAGACTTTTAATATGTAATGTTAAACTAAGGTGACCATACGTCCTCGAAATTCGAGGACAGTCCCCAAATATAGATTTTTTTTTCATTTTGTCCCCAAAAATACTTTGTCCCCAAATTTAAAGATTTGTACTTTCTTCCCTGAAAGTTTCCGTTTAGCTTATTTCTTTCTGGGAAAACTGAAGAAATAAGAAAAATAAACCAACTAAAAACGCCATTTACTCAGAGAAACAATGAAATTCGATCTCTGAAAACGTTTGTTGTCATTGTGTGTGTAGCGTGTACACCCTCCAAAAAAGGTATTCGAGCAAGAGATAAATTTCCTACGTTGGTTTCGTAAATTAAAAATAATTTATCATAGAATATGAATTAGGCTATGTATAAATATGAATTTCAATATTTCTGTCAGGTTGTGTGTTTTTCAAAAACTCAATTATTATTCGCAAATCTAAAATAGAAAATTTCTCTCTTGCTCGAATACTTTTTTTGGAAGGTGTACAGACATTCAATAAAGTATCCGACTATGAGTAAAATTTTCCCTTTCAGTTTTGTTAATGATTAATCACTTTTCATGAAGAACCATGCTTTAAATATAAAATTGACGTACGAAAATTTTCTTGCCCTCGAAAACTTTTTTTGGAGGGTGTACATGATAATATGTTATGTCCTCGAATAAGTCTCGGAAATATTTTGTAGTGTCCCCAAGTTTTGTTTAGATTCGAGGACAATGCCTGATTTGTCCCCAAATTACCGTTTAGAAATATGTGTCGCCTTATGTTAAACATCTTCTAAATGTCAAAATTAATTCTCAACTTCTGTGTTGTGATTCTTATGATGTCATCAAAACAAACAAAGATTTTCTGAAAAAAGCCATGTCTAATGAGAAATAGGACTAAATTAATAAAGTTTAATGTTCCAGTAAGGTAAAGTCTTTAGTTATTTGTTAATGTTTAAAGTAATTTCAAAAATACTGTAAAATCACGTTACAATGAACTAAACTATTATGAAGATTAATGAATAAAATATTTTTATTAAAGGAAAATTTCAAATTAACAAATAAAACTCTTTTATTAAAGGAAATGATTAGAACTAATTAAATCAATGAAATTTCTTTTTTATGAATAAAATATTTTTATGAAAGAAAATCATTAAAACTTTATTTTTACTAAACAAAAAGGGGATGAGGGGCCCGAAATGAAACTGAGCTTCCCCTCATTTCAGAGGTTAATCGGGCCCTGGTTTTAACGGCATTTTTCATTCAATTTATTTAGGTTAGGGTTGCTACACATTTTGGGTGTTATCATAAAAGCCGATGTTGAAACAGCCAATGGCTGAAATGTGCTTTAGCCCAATGCACGGTGATATTTTTTAGACGGATGATGAATGCGCCCAGTATTGTCAATTCGATATTTTACACCTGTGAAAAAGTCCGAAAAAATCGTGCATTTTTGTGTATCCATTATTTTTATTTTGTAATCTAGCTACTGCACGACATCGGCTTGCTCCATTGGACGTCATTGAACTGTTTCTTTGGATTTTTGCATATGCGTTATTGTTATTGCACTCATGTTTACATCTAGCCGGTGCGGTTCGCAGCCTGGAAATATCGTCGATTTTGGTATCGCATACGTTAGCGTATTATATAAAGATATCCTTCTGGCCTCGAATGAGGCCAATTATCCATTTCTATAGCATAAAGATTATTTGTAAGTATATTTTTAAACTCACTTCAAATTAATAACTTTTACACTGATATTGTGCTTAAAACTTACACAATTTGAAATTATGTCATTTTATCTCTCATCCACTTAATTGAAAATTGTCCGAAAAATGTGTGCGACATAATTTTACATATACACTCATGTCCATAAATTAAGGATAATGAAGTTCAGGCAAAGAAAGAGAAAGAAACAAAACAAATTTGACTTATTTGTAAATTCTATTTATTAAACAAAAAGTAACAAAAAAGATGCTATATGTTTGACATAATTAATAAAAATTGCAAGTTTTACTCCCTTGACCAAATTTAAAAAAATAACCTATTTACAAAAAACAGTATAACATGGTTAGTAGGATGGTTAATACGGAGTATGTCTCCCGGACGATGCAATACAGGCCTGACATCGCCTAGGCATGCTGAGTATCAAATGATCAATCTGATCTTGGGGAATATTACACCACTCATCAAGCAATGCACTCCGAAGTTCCGGTAGACAGGTGGGAGGGGGTTGACGGGCTGCAATTCGTCGGCCAAGCATATCCCACACATGCTCTATTGGATTCAAGTCCGGTGAGTATGCTGGCCAATGCACACGGGTGATATCCTCCAATTGAAGGCATTCGTCTACAATGTTTGCACGGTGAGGACGGGCGTTGTCATCCATAAACACAAATTCAGCACCCATGGCGCCCCGAAACAAACGTACATGTTGTTCCAGAATGACATCCCGATAGATGTGGCCTGTCATCGTTACACTCTGAACATGCAGGTCAGTTCTGGAACCAAGAATAATTCCTCCCCAAACGAGCCATCCTGCACCACCGTAACGGTGTCTTTCAATGGTGTTCTCTTGGTGGTAACGGGTACCTGGCGCTCTCCAGATGAATGTCCGGCGAGAATCCGACTCCAAACTAAACCTGGAAAACATCACACAAGACCACTGTTGCGGTGTCCACAATGCATGCTCTCTACTCCAGGTTAATCGCAGACGACAGAGAGTTGCGGTAAGTGGAACACATCTGACAGGCCTACGAGCATATAGACCAATGTGCCCTAAGCGTCTATACACGGTCTGCCTTGAAACTGTCGTACTGGTAGCTGAAGAGAGCTGACGAGACAGGTCTGATGATGTACTCCGTCTGTTTCTTTTGGCAGTAACTGCCAAATAGCGGTCCTCATTCGGCGTTGTAACTCGGGGGCGACCTGTGCTGTAACGTCTACTCACATTACCATCATCTTGGAATCGTTGCCAAAGCCTGGAGATGACACTCTGGGCGATTCCAAGTTCCTCGAATACTTCCAGCTGGGTACGTCCACATTCCAGTCGTCCGATAATTCTGCCACGTAAAACATCATCCAAATGCCTCCTTTGTGCCATAACTATGCGGTTTTTGCACTGAAAGGCTTTCACAGCGCTTGTGAACAATTTTACTTCTTTGCCACCATTCCTTATATACCCCTCTCTTACACTCTCATCATTGTGACGTACCATCCACGCCATCTGGTGGTTTCCTGTGATTTGCATATTCTTCTTCAAGATGTGTGTGATCATTCCACAGGTGAAATTTTTATTTTAGAGATCAATTTCTGTGTGATTCTGAATTATCCTTAATTTATGAACATGAGTGTATTTAACTACTATTAGTTCACAACAGCTTTAATCTATTGTTACAATATTTCGTAAGCTGTAGAATATGCATCACATGTATTTTTTACATATATTTAAATACTATTAGTTCACAACAGCTTTAATCCTTTGATACAATTTTTCGTAAGCTATAGAATAGGCATCACATGTATTTTTCTATAAATAGGTTACAATCCTAAAAATTTTAACATAGGGTTACCAGGCGAAATACAGCAACTCTACTTGCCTAAAGCTCTCTCAACAATATCCAATAACGAAAAGCAAAATTTTTGGTGTGTTAAGATAGATACTAAAAATCATATAAGTTACTTCGGTTATCATCGACCCACGTTTGCAATTGCGAGGAAAGATCAGGAAATCCTCCTACTTCCAGTATGAAATAAATGTAAAGGAAGAATAAAAGAAAAAGAAAAAGGGTTGAGAGAAAAAATGACATAGTCAATTAATTTCATTTTAATATGGCAATAATGAAACTAAAAAATTCAGGGGGGGGGGGGGTCTCCTCTTGACGAGGCTGGAACAGTCGAGTTTTATATATTTTTACTTTCCGAACATGTACCATGTAAGAAAAGTACTGTAATCATGAAAAAATTCGAATTCGAGATGTTGGTGTATTGACACGTTTTGAGGTCTTCTGAATTCATTCATGCTATTTTTACGAGATGTATGCTTTTACGAGATGCGATTTTTCCGAGATGCACACACACACATCCACATGTGTGTATGTGAGTGAACACGATAGCTCCTAAACGGGTAATTCCGTTGAGCTCAAATTGGGTATATATGTTATAAACCACCGTCGAAAGACCGGTATTGATTTTGGTGTGTATAGGACAAGATTTTCTACAGGGATACGACAAAGATTTCTTTTACATTAGGGCCTATGGGAGGAAATTCTTGAAAGTGCGCTAGCGTTTAAACGGGGCATTCGATTGAGCTCAAATTGGGTATATATATTATAAACCTCCATCGGAAGACCGGTATTGATTTTGGTGTGTATAAGATTTATAGTTTTTCTGCGGGGCTACGACAAATATTTCTTTTACATTATGGCCTATGGGGGGAAATTAATGAAAGTGCGCTAGCGTTTAAACGGCGCATTCGATTGAGCTTCAATTTGGTATATATGTTTGAATGATTCATCGATTCAAATTTATTTAAATGCTTGGTAATGATCTTAATCGTAAGTGTTCGGAAAGTCGAGTGGAGTCACTCCAGATTTTTTTTTATTTTGAAATAGTATGTAAGTGTGCTTCAGAGGGAGAGAGTATGTGGCGGCGGTATAGACAGTTGCGGGGGAGGGGGGGTTATACGTTAATCTGGAAAAACAGTTTTAGATCGTGTTACTTACTCTAAAGCAGTGGTTCCCAACCGGGGAATCGCGACCCCCAAGTGGGTCGCCATGCCTTTTTTCGGGGGTCGCCACAGACCGCTTTTGTAGGAAATTAATAGTAAACTATTTTCAAGTTTTTGCCATGAGACACCATTTCTAGCTTTTCCTTTGGAAAGAAAAAATCCTTATTCTCGTCAGGGCTTTTGTATCAAAGCTGCAAAAACTGACGTCGGTGAATCTAGGAGTGTTAACTAATGTTCGAGAACCTATGCATTAAGGCAGAAGAGTCGGAAATAGGAATTGCAATTAATTTAAAGGGGATAATTAGTAGCCACCTTGAAGCACTTCAATCTGAATCGTCCGAAATCCATTTCACACATCTTTAGATGTCGCCGATCTTCCTGATGAAGTGCAGGGTGAATATTTGAATTTGCAAAATGACTCCTCCGCAAGTGATTTGTACCAAGAAAAACCGGTGTGCTGTGCGTTGCTCATATCCGATAATTTTTCGTGTCAAATGTTAACGCCATTTGCATCCACACTTATCTGCGTGAAGTTGTATTTTCAACTCTTTTGCAGAAGACAAAAGCTAGTAATAAATTAGATGACATGCAGTTGACTTTGACCAATATTCAGCCAAGAATAGCCAAACTTGCCAGTCAAATTCATCCTCAATCACCCTATTAAAAATCAGTACGTATTAAAAAGATATCAATTTTAAATCTCAAGATGTATTTTTTCATTATTAATTTTTTTTTATTGGTCAAACATGGCAGATGGGGGAGAGGGGGTCGCGAAAAGTTTTGAAAAATCTAAAAGGGGTCGCGATTGAAAAAAGGTTGGGAATTACTGCTCTAAAGCAAGAAAAAATAAAATAATCAAACAGTGTAGCGCTATTTAGCAATAACCTCAAAAAGCGATATTCTTTGTCTCTCTTGAACAAACAGACATCGTAATATGCTTTGTTAATCTTTGTAGGTCAAGCGGATTGTGCAATATTTAGACGACAAAATCATACCCCGAGAAGTATCTGAAGATGGACGAGTGTCATTCTAAAAATATACGTTAAGTTATCGAGGGCTTATCAATGTAAAGACTTGAGAAGAAAAGGAAATTTTCGAACTGCAATCCCGGGAATAGGAAATAATTTTTGTGCCAGTAATTTTAATCCCGCGTCTCTCTCTCTCTCTCTCTCTCTCTCTCTCTCTCTTTCCATCCTCCATTTTCACTTTCCGAACATGTACCATGTAAGGAAAGTATTGTAATCATGAAAAAATTCGACTTCGAGATTTTGGTGTAGGGACACGTTTTGAAGTCTTCTGAATTCATTCATGCAATTTTTACGAGATGTATGTATGCATGTGTGTTTGTGTGTATGCGAGTGAACACGACAGCTCCGAAACGGGGCATTCGATTGAGCTCAAATTGGGTATCTGTGTCATAAACCACCGTCGCAAGACCGGTAAAGATTTTGGTGTGTATAGGATTTATAGTTTTTCTACAGGGTTACGACAAAGATTTCTTTTACATTATGGCCTATGGGGGGGAATTCTTGAAAGTGCGCTGACGTTTAAACGGTACATTGGATTGAGCTCAAATTGGGTATATATGTTATAAATCACCATTCTAAGACCGGTATTGATTTTGGTGTGTATAGGACGTATAGTTTTTCTACAGGGTTACGACAAAGATTTCTTTTACATTATGGCCTATGGGGGGGAATTCTTGAAAGTGCGCTGGCGTTTAAACGGTACATTGGATTGAGCTCAAATTGAAAAAAACTAAGAATTTTTGCTGAATTATTCATCGATTAAAATTTATTTAAATGCTTGGTAATGATCTTAATCGTAAGTGTTCGGAAAGTCGAGTGGAGTCACTCCAGATTTTTTAATATGCAAACGTCTCCCTCTGAAAAAAGAATTTACTATGTACAATCGCACAGAGAAAACTATTTCCGAAATAAAACTAAGGCGAACGCACCCCAAAACCTGACACCTTAAATCATTTTCAATATAATTTTGTTTTTATAAAAAAAATATTGCAATCATCAGTGGTTAGTTTACAAGTCTTTGCACATCTCTTATAGCAGAGTTTCTTAAACTGAGGGTCGCGACCCCAATAGTGGCGTGGCTACAGCGGACGTGGACAGAGCGGACACTCCGAAAGCCATCGGGTTTGGAGCGGAATCATTCCACCCCCCCCCCCCCCATCTTAGAACAGATAAAGGGTGCAGATAAATAAGTAAATAAATACTTCTAAAAATCACAAATATAATTTAAAACAGTATTTTAAGTGGCAAATGACGTGGAATAACTATTTTTTTTTTTAACCGAAGTTTCCTGTTTTTGTTCTCGATTATCGAATTACAAGGATAAATACATACTCGCCAATCAAATTTAATTATTTATATTAAAGTGTATGGAAGCTCCGCAGCACCCCGAACGCAGCGGTTTTCTGATAAAATGGCAGGAAGGCATATCAAATATTTCGTCACTTTTTTGAAGAAGGAAAAAAAAAAAGTGTTTTCGTTTTGATGATTTTCTAACAATTCATAAAAATTACTTATAATTTAGGTCTTTTTTTTTTTACTTCTTTGTATGACGGACGGAAGAATTGTAATCGCAAAAAAAAAAAAAAAAAAAAAAAAAAAAAATCAGTACTCACGTTTTGACAAAAAATCGATTTCCGGTATCCCTAAATTAATTTTCACGCGTTTCTAAAGGGACATCTCTACGCATAGCGTTGCCAGGCTTCCGGATAAAGCCGGGCTTTGTTAGGCTTTTTGATTGCAGGTCCGGCCAAACTTAACGTTGTCCGGCTTTTGACTGGTGACTTTCTCTGATTAGTAATAAAGTACTTGAACTGATTTGGCATTCGATGTTATTTATATCTCATTAGGATTTAACAAGATTCGTGGTAATAATCAAAAAAGTTTGATTTTACATACAATTTTTTTGTCGTACCTATTAATACTGAGACAAAATCCACAATATTGTAGGCTGTTCGGCCTTTCTTACCCAAATGTCCGGTCAAACTGGCTGGTCTGTCCGGCTATTTGGTTTGGCGACCTGGCAACCCTACACTAAGCACGTACAGATTTGCAGTCCGTTTTGACTAGTTTTGGCGTGACGCCTGTATACGTACGTATCTCGCGCATACAGTTGTGGATCGTGGATTATTTAAATGGAGGTTCGCAAAATAAATTTCGAAAATTAAACAGGCAGATACGACGCCCCTTACAAGTTAACCCTTTGAGGCGCAACCCTTTCCCAATGCTGAAAAAAGGGCAGCCGTTGCCATCGCTCGACTTAACTACCAGCAAGAGGGCGGACGATCGAAACGTTCATCGCCTTCCACAGATCTAGAGACCCTTTTTTGACGACAGCTGGCTGTGCGTCCGCCCTCTTGCTGGTAGTTAAGTCGAGCGATGGCAACGGCTGCCCTTTTTTCAGCATTGGGCAATCTATCCAGCTGTTCTCGTATTCTTCCATTTTTCAGCAGATATCAGTGCTGTTAAAAATAATCTTACGGGAAATGACGTGCTAAATAGTAAAGTATTCTCGTGGAGCTCTGTCACCCGCAACTATTTCTATAGAAATCAAATCTATTCTTCGTGACTGGCAACAGTCAAAACGTCAGAGTTGGGTGTTCCCAGAGCGGGAACACTGCGCGTTAAAGGGTTAAATATATTTGCATTTCCAGCAGTTAAAAGAAAACAACGTATGCAACTGCAAGAAAACAAGTAATCTCTGGTCTTGCATTTCGTCACCAAGATAAGTTTTAGCAAAAGTGTTGTCTTGATTTTTTTTATTTCAATTTTTTTTTCAAAGGATAATATTGGAAAATGTCATTGATATAGCTCCGAAACAATTATTTGACTCCCATCTTAATTATTTACACTAGTTCGTAAAAAATACTGTAGTAAAAAATAAAGAAAATAAAAAGAAAAGAAAATTGGATTAACTAATCGAACTTAACAAACCAAGGGAGAATCTGGAAGAGTTAACGATTAAAAAAATCGTCCGTGAGCACACTCAAAACGTGCTCACGGAGTGATATCAGCAGCGTCTTACTTCTCCCGCAACTCTCTCCGCGTTTTCTCTCAGAGAGTGGTTCAGAAGGTCCTTTGGCCTATTGCACGTGCGAGCGAAGAAATACTATGCTGTAGTAACCTACGATACAGTGCGCTATCTGTAATAAGCATTTTCAATAATAGTGGGGGGGGGAGAAAACGCACGTTTTAAATTCACAAAAATCTAGAAGTGTACTTAATATATTTTTTTGATTTAATTTGTTAATGTGTTTAGTTTTTAGTTTTTCCTTGAGGGTCCACGTGCTCCTGTGCTCAAATGGAGGAGCCGCCACTGCTCGCATAACTCAAAAATAGAATTCTGAAATTTTGTATTTAGGACATTTGAAGTGTCTAGGTATGTACTTCTCTTTTTTTTTATTACAATCGACCGAGTAGTTCATGGGCAGGGCTACACAAAAGACTTGGTGCATTGAGGTCTGTGGGCTATCTAGGGATGGACGCTAGACGGAAAATAGGCGTCTCGCATCACAAAATAGCCTAAAAGCTTTGTGTCGTCTTGCAAAATCCCTATGTCGTAATGTTAACCCTTTGAGGCGCAACCCTTTCCCAATGCTGAAAAAAGGGCAGCCGTTGCCATCGCTCGACTTAACTACAAGCAAGAGGGCGGACGATCGAAACGTTCATCGCGTGTCACAGATCTAGAGACACTTTTTTGGACGACAGCTGGCTGTGACGGCACAGCCAGCTGTCGTCAGAAAAGGATCTCTAGATCTGTGGCACGCGATGAACGTTTCGATCGTCCGCCCTCTTGCTGGTGGTTAAGTCGAGCGATGGCAACGGCTGCCCTTTTTTCAGCATTGGGCAATCTATCCAGCTGTTCTCGCTTTCTTCAATTTTTCAGTAGATGTCAGTGCTGTTAAAAATAATCGTGACAATTTCTTTACGAGAAAGGACGTGCTAAAAAGTAAAGGATTCTCGTGGAGCCATGTCACCCGCAACTTTTTTATAGAAATCCAATCTTCGTTCGTGACTGGCAACAGTCAAAACGTCAGAGTTTGGTGTTCCCAGAGCGGGAAAACTGCGCGTTAAAGGGTTAAAAATGTTTGTCTCGTCTCGCAAAAAAGCTGCAAATCTCTGTCTCGCCTCGCATCCATCCCCAGCTGTCATTGTTTACTCTGCATTTCGGAGTGGTTTATCTATTTTAAAGAAAACAAAATTAGTTCAGTAGACCTGAAAGATATATCGCTCGGGTTCGGACGGGCTCGAATCAAAGGTACTCGGGCTTTAACCCTTTAACGCGCAGTGCTCCCGCTCTGGGAACACCAAACTCTGACGTTTTGACTGTTGCCAGTCACAAAGAATAGATTGGATTTCTATAAAAATAGTTGTGGGTGACATAGCTCCCACGAGAATCCTTTACTTTTTAGCACGTCCTTTCCCGTACAAAAAATGGTCCCGATTATTTTGAACAGCAGTGACATCTGCTGAAAAATGGAAGCATGCGAGAACAGCTGGACAGATTGCTCAATGCTGAAAAAAAGGGCAGCCGTTGCCATCGCTCGACTTAACGACCAGCAAGAGGGCGGACGATCGAAACGTTCATCGCGTGTAGCGTTGCCAGGCGTCCGGATAAAGCCGGACATAGTTAGGCTTTTGGATTGCGTGTCCGGCCAAACTTAACGGTGTCCGGCTTTTGTTAGGCTTTTTACTGGTGACTTTGGCTGATTAGTAATAAAGTACTTGGACTGATTTGGCTTTCGATGTTATTTATATTTCATTAGAATTTAACAAGATTCATGATAATAATCAAAAAAGCTTGATTTTGCATACAATTTTTGTTGTTGTACCCATTAATACTGAGACAAAATCCTCAATATTTTAGGCTGTCCGGCCTTTTACCCAAATGTCCGGCCAAACTGGCTGGTCTGTGCGGCTATTTGGTTTGGCGACCTGGAAACCCTAATCTCGTGCCACAGATTTAGAGACCCCTTTTTTGACGACAGCTGGCTGTGCCGCACAGCCAGCTGTCGTCAAAAAAGGGGTCTCTAGATCTGTGGCACGCGAAAAACGTTTTGATCGTCCGCCATGTAGCTGGTAGTTAAGTCGAGCGATGGCAACGGCTGCCCTTTTTTTCAGCATTGGGAAAGGGTTTCCGCTTCAAAGGGTTAAAAGATGAGTCCGAACTCATCTTTAAGAGCAGAGAGTGGACAAACAGACAAGACAACAGTTGCATAAAGTGGATAAACGAATCTGCCCGAACCGAAATTGGTGCATTGCAGTTTCTATGAAGGTGCCAATATTCAGAAATGCCTTCTGAAGAAGATCTAATTTGCAGAAGGAATCTTCGGGAAGGACGTAAAAGTAGCTCTAAACGGCACAACCGGGTGACATGAGCTGCCCTCTCCTGGCAAATGAACCCATGTTCATGTGCATTTCTTCCTCATATTTGTTCTATAAGTCGGTGCTAACTAAAAAAACATTCTAAAAATGCATTTGAAGAAAAGAAACGGATAAATCTTTCGAATGTTTATTTTTGATCGTTATCGAGACGAATAAAAATATCCAAAGAAAACCGTCAGAAAAAAAAAAGAGAGAAAAAAAAATTGTAGTCGCTTTCATGACCCTACCGCCATTGACCTTTCATCCTTTTCGAAATTGATAATTGTGTTGTGGTAAATTCATGGCTTCGTTCTCAGCAGTTTCTTTGAAGATCACAAAACATGATTATTTTTTTTAACACAAGATTTAAAATTCTACAGGATTTTGCGTGCCACGGATGCCGAGCTTTGTTGTGTGAGTACGAGCATTTTTTTTTTTTTTCCATTTGTTTTTATGCCCCATAAAATTTTCATACTCCGGATAAATTTGTTTATGTTAACATTGCGAAGAGTTTCATTTTATGCTTTATCATAAAACGGGTGGATAACTCCGACGCTAAAATATATTCAAGAGTAACGGAAGTTCAATGCACCGGATGCCCAGTAAACTTCTAGTCAACTTTCAGTTCCAAAAATGCTTTCAGGTACTAAATGCGCTTGTTATAACTCTTTATGCAAACGCTTATATTTAACCCATTTTGTGCCCAGATATTTTTGCGACTTTCTTCGATTTTTGCTAACACCAGAAATAGAAACAATAGATAAATTTCTGACATCAATTTCTTGCACGAGGGATGATTTCTTTTAAAATCATTATGCATAAAAATTGAAATGGCAGCATCCTACTGGGTCATGTTAAAATATTACGTGGAGTTGAGGTTCAATACTCGTGAATGAAGGCTAGGGAAAAATAAATAACGTTTTCGACTGATAGTGAAAATGTCCCAACAAAAAAGAAAGACACTAGGTATAAATGGTAAATGTTTAGACAGTAAAATCTGTCCTGGCCGGCGCCCTCTGATATTACAAGGGCTACGTTCCCTGCATTCACTACCTGTAAAATTTCCTTCGACTGAAGAATAAAAATATTAATTCTCTTATCTCCATATTTGAAAATTTATAATACTCATTCCACTACATTATGCATACAAAGAAAACTTTCCTTAACCCTTTGAGGCGCAACCCTTTCACAATGCTGAAAAAAGGGCAGCCGTTGCCATCGATCGATTTAACTACCTGCAAGATGGCGGACGATCGGAACGTTCATCGCGTGCCACAGATCCGGCCTACACAGCCAGCTGCGTCAAAAAGGGTCTGTAGATCTGTGGTACGCGATGAACGTTTCGATCGTCCGCCATCTTGCTGGTCGTTAGGTCGAGCGATGGCAACGGCTGCCCTTTTTTCAGCATCGGGCAATCTATCCAGCCGTTCTTGCTTTCTTCCATTTTTCAGCAGATGTCAGTGCTGTTAAAAATAATAGTGACATTTTTTTTTTTTTACGGTAAATGACGTGCTTAAAGAATAAAGGATTCTCGTGGAGCTATGTCACCCGCAACAATTTTTATAGAAATCCAATCTAGTCTTCGTGACTGGCAACAGTGAAACGTCAGAGTTTGGTGTTCCCAGAGCGGGAACACTGCGCGTTAAAGGGTTAATTGCAGTAGAGCCCCACACATCCGAGCTCTGCTTAATCTGATGTAGAGCTTAAGAAAAGTAGTGAAAATTTGCATTGCAGCACTGTACCTGTTACTGGAAGAAGAATTAGCATCCCCCCCCCCTCTCTCTCAAGTGATTAAAATTTTTCTCACCGGCCTGCCTCATTCCTTATACTCTTACCACTTTTTCTTCCAATTTAATAATTTTAGCAATTTTGGAAGGGGGCTGCTAGACTTTTTAGATTAGCCTAAATTGTTCTAAACGTAAAATGGATGTGCGAAATCCAAAGTCGGTAGAGGGAGATGACCCCATGACCCACTCGCTGGAATTGCCTTCGCAATTAGCAAAATATGATTAGCGTTTTTACAAAAAACGCAGTCCTCACCGAAAAGTGTAATGGTTTTAAAGTGATATTGTACAAAAGTGGTCACTAAAGACAGATGGTCTCTTAGCCAAGGTGGTCACTTTAGTAGGTTCCAATGTATATGGAATGCTGAGCCATACTCTTTGACAGAAGAACTTTATTCATGCTCAAATTAAAAAAGTTGCCAGTGGTCGAATGTGGACCACTGGAAGACAAGTATAAAATAAAACTTTTAACTGTAGAATTATAACCATATGAAAAAATCTGGAGTGGTTCTCCTCGACTTTCCGAACGCTTACGATTAAGATCATTACCAAGCATTTAAATAAATTTTAATCGATGAATACTTCAAACATATATACCAAATTGAAGCTCGATCGAATGCGCCGTTTAAACGCAAGCACACTTTCAAGAATTTCTCCCCATAGGCCATAATGTAAAAGAAATTTTTATCGTAGCCCTGTAGAAAAACTATAAGTCCTATACACATCAAAATCAATACCGGTCTTACGATGGTGGTTTATAACACATATAACCAATTTGAGCTCAATCGAATGTACCGTTCAAACGCTAGCGCACTCTCAAGAATTTCCTCCCATAGACCATAATGTAAAAGAAATTTTTGTTGTATCCTTGTAGAAAAACTATAAGTCCTATACACACAAAAATCAATACCGGTCTCGCGACGGTGGTTTATAACATATATACCCAATTTGAGCTCAATCGAATGTCCCGTTGAGGAGCTATCATGTTCACTCACATAGACACACACACACACACACACACACATACATACATACATACATACATACATACATCTCGTAAAAATAGCATAAATGAATTCAGAAGACCCCAGAACGTGTAAATACACCCAAAATCTCGAAGTCGAAATTTTTCATGATTACAATACTTTCCTTACATGGTACATGTTCGGAAAGTAAAAATTATTTGACTCATCCACTGCAACAATGATAATTAGCTGAAGAATTATTATGTTTTTTGAGTAGCAAACAGTAGCACGCCTTACAAAATCTCTTTTAAGTGTCTCACTGAGATAGTTGCACCATATATGCAGAAGTGCATTAACTTCATGTTTGGCTTGTTCATCTCACCCGGTGGTCTATCTATCCTGGATTTATATTACTTAAATTTTCTTGAATTTTAGGGGGGCGATTGCCCCCTCTTATCCTTAGCAAGTTACGCCTATGATTTAGATGGCATAAAAGTTAATTCTACCACTCGAATATTAGTATTTTTTTCAACCTTCGAATATGAATTAAAAGCACCATTGCATATCAGAAAAACTTCCCTTCTACTCTTTTTCCTTTTAGTACTGTATGTGAAAATCATTAAAAAGAACAGTTTTGCAAAAAAAAGCTCTTTCCTTCCCTCCTGTTTTTTTTTTTTTTTTTTTTTTTTTTTTTTTTCCGAAGCTTTTGTGAATTTACAAAATATTGAGGACGGGATAGGGGGGGGGGTTGAGATTTTAGTCCGGCCTTATATAATTGTTCTCGAAGTCCCTGATCATGGGTGATCGTTATTTAGAGGTTTCACAGCATATTCAAATTTTCTGAAAAGATGACGCGAGTATAACTTGCAATAACAACATTTGAGGGTAAAAGCAGTTTATTACGCAGCTCGTGGATGTTAAGGATATTTTGGCGTCAACAGGAAAGTGCAAATAGAAGTGTATAGAATGAACGATACGAAAAACATTTTAATATTCTAAACAGCTTATTGAAAAGGGGGGGAAATGACAGTCTGGGGGGAAAGATAAACTGTGCACGGCTTCATTCAATCCGGTTTGCCAGCATCTACCTCTTCAGTGGAGATGGCACAGATTTAAACTAATTAATGCAGCACCAAGACATATAAATTGTTATCTTTAATGGCATTCAAACAGCCCCTGGGAATAGCCGAAGATAGCTGCTTTTTTTAAATGTTCAGATAACCATTGGAAGGTGCTGACGAAATAACATTCACTTAAAATGCTTCGAGGAAATAAAAGCTTCATCTCGTCCAGAGAATTCCCGTGGATGTTAATAGAGATATCGAACGGAAGGATGTCAAGTGTAACTGTACCTAAACTGTTCGGGTTCTTTATCGGTCATGCAAAAATGCCCATACTGCCACTGAAAGAAAAAAAAAAAAGAAAAGTATATTTAACCCTTATCTTATAACGCAAATAGGGAGCATTATTGCCAATTAGATACATCTTCGTGATAGAGAGGGATATTGAAAAAAAAAAAAAAAAAAAAAAAAAAAAAAGAGCATTCAAAAGATTGTGCTTTATTTTACTTATTTCTGTTGTTTTTTTTTTAATAAGAAAGCTTTAAAATCTTCAATTAATGGCGAAGCTGTTCTTGAATCTAAACTCCATTTCTGACATATTCCTGAAGTCATTTTAAATCGAAAATGTATTGTATTTGCATTGGCGATCCAGAAAGGGAGGGGCGGCACAGGGCCACGTGCCCGCTCCCCAGATCTCTTTCCTGTGTCCATGAGTTTTTGAATGCTCTCTGCATGGCAACAGACATTCAAAGATCCTTGCCGAAAAGTAACTATGCTTTCGGTAGGGGTCTCGCTGTCGTCACGTTTTTTTTTTTTTTTTTTTTTTTTTTGCAATGACTGCTGTTGTTGTTGTTGTTGTGTTGGAACATGTATTCGGATTTGTGTGCTTGGTCACGAGGAACCGCTTATAAATCCACGTCAAAGAAAGGACAAACACATGGAGGGGGGGGGGCAAATGCCTTGGGAGAGGACTTTTCTGGGTATCTAGCGCGTATTCACGTTACATCTGGAGAAAACCGCCCAAAACTCCAGACCGCTAGCCCGACGACTCCGCGAGAGGTCAGAACCCTGTTCCACCACTTGAGCCATCTCCCAATGTCAGTGGTTTTAACCACTGTGCTACACATTGGTGGTGCAATGACTGCTGTGCTAACAGGTCATAATCGTTCATTAAGAGGTAGCATAAACACGTATGGGATTATGTCTGGAAACGTTTTATAATCTATGTGTTAGGTGTGATTGATCTTCCTTGCCTCCAATAACGGCGGCGTTTTAAAAGAGTTTTCATAGTGATTCAAGAAAATACAGTCTTCTTAAATAAAATGCGTTTGATTTTTAACACCTTTGCTTTAG
>JAWZYV010001000.1:0-38933 GCA_038373885.1 Cheiracanthium punctorium | reverse complement strand
GGATAAAGACGAAATAAACAGAATTGAAGCAGAATTTGCATCTTACCAATTTGAGAAATTTCCTGAAATTTCTTATGATAGAATGGATGATGGCTGGCAACAAATATCAAAAGTTACTAATGTATCTGGGCAAAAAAAATACCTTGTACTGCCAAAATTGATGCTGGCCATTTTACTGATACCGCATAGTAATGCGGCTATTGAGAGAGTGTTCAGTGTTATAAGAAAAAATCATACAGAGTTCAGAAGCAGTTTGGGTATAGAAACTTTGAATGCTCTTTTAATAGAGAAGTTAAAATCTTCTTCCAAGAAAGAAAACTGTTATCAAAAGACATTTAGCAAAGAACAATTATTGTCTGCAAAAAAATGTACGACGTTGGCCCTCAGCCAGTAAAAGCTTTGTGTCAAATAAAATTGTTTTGTGAGAAAGTATTTTCATTATTTTATCAGGGTTGCGACTGGTCCGGGAAAACCTGGAAAAGTCAGGGAATTTCATTTTGGCAAAAAAAAAAAAAAAAAAAAAAAGTCAGGGAAAATTGTAAATTTTGGCCCGAAACCTGGAAAATCAGTGTTTGTAAACAAACAACATTTGACCTTACTTTGGGATGCTAAAAATATTAAGGAACGTATGCAAAGTTCGCATCATAAACATAAAAA
Organism: Cheiracanthium punctorium; assembly: GCA_038373885.1. Taxonomy (NCBI): domain Eukaryota; kingdom Metazoa; phylum Arthropoda; class Arachnida; order Araneae; family Cheiracanthiidae; genus Cheiracanthium; species Cheiracanthium punctorium. Next base: position 38,276 of record JAWZYV010001000.1, on the reverse strand, counting down.
AATAGTCTGGATTTTTATCACATGATGGTATGGAAAAGTCCGGATTTTTTTTTTCAGAAATTGAGTGATAACCCTGTTTATATAGTTCATTCCTCATAAAATCATCATTTCTATTAATCTTATAATTCTGGTAAGTTGAATCTTTACAATGCATTCCAGAGTGTTATTTATTAAAGGTAAGCTATAAAATGTTTCAAAGTTTGTTATTGCATTAAAATATGCATCTTCATTAATTATTGCTTTGTTTCAAATGTTTGTGTTATTAATTAGTTATTATCTCGTTAATTCACTTTTATGTTTTGGTGATACTGCACGCCGGCTTGCGAGAAAACGGGGGGGGGGGGTTGCCCGACTTCCTGATTGCTTTGGTTGAAAGTTGGCAGCTCTGGGATTGTTTCTTATCTTAAAAATTCCCGACAAATGAATCAGGAGTCCCCAAAGGGGGATGTCCGGGGGGCTCCCCGACAGGGGGCACGTGCACCCCTGGACCATCTGCTGATTAATAGAATAATTCATGAAAACACAAAAAGATTAAAATTTACAATTGCCATATTTATACTAAACCAAAACCTATTAATACGAACCAGTGGCATAGCCAGAATTTTTTCATGGGGTAGGGGGTTACGACTACTGCAACTCACATTTGTGTATACGTGTGTATGATAAGGGAGCAAAGAATATGCACTTTGTATGGCAAAAATTTCCACATGGGGTGTGTGACCCCCTTTCCCCCCTTGGCTACGCAACTGATGCGAACATACGTATGCAGGGAAATATAGGGAGAATGCTGTGTTAATATATTGAAATATTCAGTAGCTACGAAAAACAAGTCTCTAAAAAGTATTAAAGTATTTTGAAGATTCAAATAAAACATAAATTAATATATTTATTTATTATTAATTTATTACTTATAGAGGAGCGTCTAAAAGCAACTAACAATTTCTTAATTTTTTTAAAAATATGTTCATGGATGAAAAAACGTTTCAAAATATTTATAGATAAAGATACATTCTGTTTAAACAAAAAAAAAATAAATAATAATCAAGCATTTTTGAGTTTTAATGCCTTTTTAATTGTATGGACCGGGGCCTTCGCTATTAGTAACGACGCTAATAACGACGGCCCCGTATGGTTGCTAATAACGAACGACGGCCCCGTATGGACTGACCCTTTAAATCGCTCTGAGGCGGCCATCACACTAGCGCCACGGAGGAGAAAATGCCAACTACCGTTTATTCGCGGTTTCCTATTGTTCTCAGTTTCGTCTGCATAGCCGTGGGGAAGGTCGGAGTTAGCCGTGTATAACAGCAATAGCCACTTTTTCTCCGGCAGAGTTGGCAACACTGCGTCGAACATACGTAAACCGTAAACAGCGTTGCTCCTCTTGCTGTTAAGACGAAATTAGTATTTCTGCAGTCGCTCGTTTTGTCGTTTTAAGAATAGTTTTACCGATTTTGATTTGTAGTTAATGCAATTTGTTATTTTAGAATTCGTAGTTTGGAAAATTTGAATCTTTATTCTAATACTTTTGTTTGGATGCAGAGCGTGTAATAAAATCCAAACTGATGCTATTTTAGAATTATGTGCAGCCCGAATACTGATTAATTTACGATTGTGTTGTGTGTAGTAAATTTTATTTAATAGTTCCAAGCTATCTTATTTTTGCAAGGACGTATAATGGAACTCTAAATGAGTCATCAAATCGAAATGAGTAGTACTTCGGAACATCATGCTGCTCTGTAAGTAGAAGGAAACTAGATTTGTTTACGATTTTTCAGTTTCTCGTATATTTGCTGAATAATTTAAGAAGGTCGTATTTTCAACGAATTACGGACTTTTAGTTGAACACTATTTTGTTTAATAATTTAAAACAATATTTTCAACGACGTTTAATTGAATACTGACTGTTTATTGTATCGAAACCGACAGTACTTCGGAATAGAACGTGACTCTTCATTTAGAGTGAAACGGGATTTCTTTACGATTATTCAGTTACCTAGTATATTATGTTTAAGACGACCGCAATTTTCAACGGACTTTGATTTGAACGCTGACTGAATAGTTTGTTTATCGAATTGAATGTAACGAAGAATGACGCCTAAGGAGGATATGAAGGAGTCATTGGACAGTGACTCTGAACAGAAACCACCACCAGATGTATCTTCTACCATTGGCAATAAGGCATCTGCTGAAGAAAGTGACGATTCTGATGGGCAAATTTTGTCTGAAGATGAATTGGAAGAAAAGTATTTATTTGGAAAGTTTTGTGATTTTGTTCTTTCACCATCAGTTGTACCTGAAAGCCAGCTGTGTTCAGTTGGGCCACGTCCTTCAACTAGCAGAGCGCCAGATACAATTTCAAATTCCCAGGGGCCTAGAAAAAAGAAAAGAGAGCCTAAAGATACTGAATATCCCTCTGGTTCCGATGAGGAAAGCCGAAGAATACGCCGGATGCACCCAAAGAACAGTTGCACACCAGAAGAATTGAAGAGGTGCTTAAATAGTTATAAATATTCACCAGCGTATCAAAGATTAAAGAAGAAACAGTTTGCCACTCCTGATGAATATTTTCACCTGAAGCCAGAAAATCACAAAGGGAATTTTGAGGTTTACCCAAAAGAAAAACCTAAGGAAAAAGTCGTCGTTCCAGGAGAAAGGTATTCCTGGGTGTTCCAGAAACAACTTGAAATTCCTAAACCAAAGCCAAGTAAAAAAGAACAGGATGAGGAGGAAGTCATCCAAAGAACAAGAAGGGCTGCAAGATTGAGACCAAGACGACGTACTGACAATGGAGTCCAACCACTTACCGGAGAAGCTATTGATAGTTCGTTTACTCTTATCAACGGCATTTCTCCATTGCCCAAAGAAGAACCCATAATAGATGAAAAGATACAAAAAAATTATGAGGAAACATCGCCTGCTATCTGCCGAAAACTCTTCCCAGAACCTCCTTTTGCCGAGAGAAAGGATGAGGAGGAAGTCATCCAGAAAACAAGAAAATTGAGACCAAGACGACGCGCTGACAATGGAGTCCAACCATTTACCGGAGAAGCTATAGACCGTCCGTTTACTCTCATTAACGGCCTTTCTCCATTACCCAAAGAAGAACCCACAATAGATGAAAAGCTGCAAAAAAATTATGAGGAAACATTTTCTGCAGTCCGCCGAAAACCCTTTGCCAAGAGAGATTCTATCTCTGATGCATCATTGCCAGAAAGAGGTTCTAGTTCAGTGGATTCATGTTCATCTGGAAGAGGCTCTAGATCATCCGATTCACAAATGAAAAATGCACAGAAAAAGAATTTTCGAACTCTGACGAATTACAAAGAAAAGCGTCATTCTAATGGTCCTAAATCAAAAGTAGCTAGTCAGATGAAACAGGGTCGCTCATCATCATGCACTATGAACAGAGTGAAGGGAAAGCGACACCCTTCCAATCCGTCCACTTCCTCTAATATGAAGAAGAATTGAAGTTCTGCAAATTCATCCAGTTCTTGAGGGGATGAAAAAGGATAATTTTTTTTTCCTTTTCTTTGTTCGTCTGGGGAAGTGGTGTGCTGTGTCTCGTTCCTCGCTTTGAATTAAATTCTAATGAATGATGGCCAGCGTAGCACTCCTTCATGCAGTACTCCAGTAAGGAAGAGGAAGCAACAAGCTTCCAGTGGTTTCAAAAAACGCTATTCTTAGTACTGTTTATAAGCTCATTCATTTTCCGTTTTTTTTTAAAAACAATTTTGTACCCTTCTAAACAGTTCTCGCTAAGCCATACATATTTTCTTTCTTTCTTTTTTTTTTTTTTTTTCAAAATTTCAAATTGTTTTAAACATGTCCTTAAAACAAAACTAGATAGTTTCCTCAGAATGAATAAATGCAAGAGCAATGTTTTCTATTTTGAAATGTATGTAGGACCATGTAAAAAAGATTGGTAAAACTTTCAAAAGTATTTAAATGCAAACAGAAATATAAAATCAGAGCAAAAAACATCGTTTATCTTGGAGTTAATAATTATTGAAAAAATACAAGTTGTTGATCATATTTGCGGCCACATTTTGCACCTAATAAATCAAGCTAAAATAAAAACCAAATATTTCAAGAGAAATTTTATGGGTTATTTTTAATATTTTATATTAGTGGCAGGGTTGGGTTTTTGACATGACAAGCGTCAAAAACTAATCCATAAAAGAAAGCAGGGATCACTCTAGAGCGTTTCAGGGGGGCGGCCCGCCCTGGTGCACTTTTTCCGGTAAAATGCCGCCCTCCTTGCCCTTTTTCTTGATAAAATTCCGCCCTCTTTGTTTTTGTTTTCAATCAAAATGCCGCTCTCCTTTTCTCCACCCCTCCTTGTTTCCCCTTCTCTTTGATTCTCCTTACCATTGCTGGCATTTGGCTAGACCCCAAAAAAAGCCAACAACAACAACAAAGTTGATTTGTTTATTCTCATATTAATGATGTGTGGGAAGGAGGGGGGGGGCATCTGCTCAGTCTCCGCTCTTCTCCCTCCCGACCTGAGGAGAGGGTTAAAACCATTCGCTGTAGCTTGAGGTCATAAAATATCTCATTAGAGAAACAATCTGTCATCCAGAAGAGTAGTCATAACAATAAATTATTTCCTACTGTAAATGGCACTTTACCGTGTTTTATAAATGCTGTAAGTAATTAATAAACGCCACTTGGTTATTGTTTATTTTTTCAGATTTTCAAAACACATTCGTCCAAACTTATGGCTGGGCTGGCTGCACGGAAAGTTCAAAACAAGGGCAATTACGGAAGTCTGGGTAACAGCCCCCCCCACACACACACACTCCTCCCCGTCAATGTACTAAAAAGAATAGGGAAAAATTGATTCATTGACAGGGTGTGCAGCAGTCAGGAAATACTACTTTAAAATATCGAATTTCCGGTCAGCATAGGGGCCAAATTGATGACCAATTGATGATTATTCTATAGGGCCAAGGGCTCCGGCAGCATAGGGCAAGGGGGGGGCAATGCCCCCCCTGGATTTTTGTATGCAGTGTTTTCCCTTGCTTTTTTGTTCTTTCCAACATGATAACCATATGTTAAAGTAGTCTTTGCCCCACCCCTGGAAAATATTCTGCTGGTGCCCATGTATAGAGGGTCCAAATTGATGATTATTCTATAGGGCCATGGGCGCCGGCAGCATAAGGCAAGGGGGGCAATGCCCCCCCTGGATTTTTGTATGTAGTGTTTTCCCTTGCTTTTTTGCTCTTTCCAACATGGTAACCATATGTTAAAGTAGTCTTTGCCCCCCCCCCCCTGGAAAATATTCTGCCGGCACCCATGTATAGGGCTATTTTAGGTGGAGATAGGGGTGGGAACTGTCAATACAAAATTTGTGTCTATTTTGCAGCCCCTCCAAAAAAATGAAATCGTCGACGATTGCGAGAATGCAAGTCTTGTCGACTGCACGGGCATGCGCCCCTGGGATGTTCATTTTTACTGTACTACACGCTCAGCAAAAGCTCAATGGACAGTGCGAAAATGCGCAGCGGGGAGAGCCATTGAGACTATTTTGAATTCATCGATTGGGAAATTAAAAATGTGTGCAAGAGGGTCAAATTCTTTCCGATCCCTGAAAGGTCGGGAGTTATTTTATAATTATGTAATTACGAATATTACACAACAATAATTGTAAGACTTCTTGCCTGTTTAGAAAATCCTTTGCCACCGCCCACGATAGGAAATACTATCGTCCCTCCCCTCTTTTTTTATTATGTCGTGCACTTGCAATTTATTATTCCCTCGGACACGTCTTATTTAAACTGGCGTGCTTATTACAGTATGGCTAAACATTTCCTGTAGAAGCAAATATTGAACTTGTATTTGATTTAATCTAAATACCTAAATTGAAAGGGTTTTAAGCAAAAATCAATAACATAATAATTTCAGTCATTTAAATAAAATGAAATAAAGATCAACACCTTTATACTACCCATTCAAAATAGAACCCCATTCAATATAGATTACCAATTTATTGAATGTAAATAATGTATTAAATGTAATGCAGCGTTGAAATTTAGCACAAGTCAGATTTTTAGTGGGAAATGATTAGTCAAAATATATCACATTATATTCAGGCTAATACAATAATAAACAATTTCAGAACTTAAATGTGATGAGTAAGCACATTCTTATAAAACACACAATGCTCCTTAAAAAAAAAAAAATAATAATAATAAATATATAAATAACACTGATAGATTTAAACAAAATAAGCATTTCTTGCTGATTACAGTGCTTTATTCTAAATATTAATACAAATTCATTACTGATAGTCAAGTACAATATATTTTACAATAAAACAACACTTAGTAATTTGGTTAATTTTTTTCCTGCGAAGCATTCTATAGCACATTACTAATTTTGCACATTTTTCATCACCTAAGCGATTCCTTATCTTTGATTGGACAAAAGCAAAGTTTGAAAACACTCTTTCAAGGTGGGGATTAAGGGGAAAGAAATGAGAGTAAGAAAGAAGAAAAAAATGTGGATTGATAAGGTAATCCATGGGAAAAGCTGAAAGCTATTTTTACTATTATTCTTGCCTTCCTTAGAGTAGTACTGAAAGAAAAGAAAAAAAAAAAAAATCTAAATAATCTGGTATTGGTATTTTACATGTGGAAAACTTAAGAGCTATAGAAGATTTTTAAGGACAGTCCTAATTTTGATGCAGATTGATAATTTAGAATTTTAATGTTATAACATCAAGAATAATGTTTTGAACATATTAGATATGTAATAAAATTACTTTTCCACTCTCTTTTCTGTTTCTAGACAACATGCTTTATAAAAAAAAAGGCATAAAAGATGTTTACAATATTTCTTAAAGTTAGTATCATAATATGTGCAATTTTGAAGAAATCAATTAGTATTTTTACTACAGTCAATATTTGTAGTAGATTAATAATAATAATCAATTAAAATCAATCAATACTTGTAATTGTATTAAAATAATTTAATATATGTAATTTGCATATATTTTTAAAAGTGCAATATTTAAGGTTTTTGACGTGACAGTTTAAACCATGGTTAAAACCGTCTAAAACTTGCCAACCCTGATTAGTGGTAACCTTAGAGTATGATTTTGCACATACCGAAGTAGAGGTATTTTACATTCTACCCGTAAGTGGTTAAATTTAAGAGCGACATGCATTTCAGTCATGGATGTTCATGCGCCCATGATTTCAGTATAATTTTAGAAACAATATTCGGCTACATCAAAGCAAATGGTACTATAAACTTAAATCCACTTTATCAAACAAGAACAAAAATTAAACCAAATATTTGCTGAAAATAAAACGGAAGCAATCTCAAAATGCTAGTGTGAAAGAACCAGTCTCTTTGAGCCTTTTCAATAAATAACTGAATACTAGAAGCATTTAAAAATAAGAAAAGTAAATTGAGACTTTAGAAGAAAGTGACACAAACCTTTATACTTTAGAAGCTTCAGACTCATCCAATTGACACTAAAGTGCCGACACTTTTTGATGAATGTGCATCTTTTTTTGTTCCAGAGACATGTAAAATGTTTGATAGGTGTGCTTGTATGTAAACAGACCAGGGTTGTTAAAAACCCGTGGTTTTTGGTGTTTTTTTTTTGGGTTTTATCGGGTTTTTCAGGAGGGATGGGGTTTTGGAATATTTGAAAAAAATTTGCTTATTACTAAATACAACTTAAAGCAACTAATTGATTACAAAAATCAATTATAAATAAAAAATAGTTAAATTAACAGTGATAACTAATTACAATTATTAATCATACATGAAAAAAATGTATAAATCAGTAGCAATAGCAACTCCAATCAGGGTTTGCTCTTACATCAATTGACTATTAGTCATAATTTTAGCAGTGATATACTAGTGCTTAATTAGAACTTTTTTAACTAATGATTTTTTATGATTAAAAAATCTTTATTCATTTTAATACAGATAGGCATAAAATTTTACCCTAGAAAGTTTTTATGCCTATGTGAAGTCTGATTTTTTTTTTCCCCCTTAGGTAGTGGTGGTGTAGGGGGAGGTAGGGAGCTTTTTATAAACTTTACAAGTGGTGTACTGATATTAAGTGATGCATTATCTGCATAATTAAAGTTGAAATTTTGAAAAAACCCAGTTGGGTTTTTTCGGGTTGGGCAAAATCATAACAACCCATAAACAGACCTTAGTATTCTCTATTTACAATAAAAACAATTAAGCCTACTCATTTAGGAATCCTGCTGCAGTTTCATTAGAATGATCTGAAACATTTTCTTATTGAGTCTTTCACCTCCACTGCTCCCTTTCCCACACAAATTTTCTGTTTATTGTAGCCAGCGGCTTCGTCTCAAATTCTCTGCTTGCTGGTACTCTTGAGGCAAACACAGTCTCATTGTATTCATATATTTTTCCATGGTGGTAGAGGAACTTAAAAGTATGGGATGAAAGAAGAGAAGGGGGGGGGGGCATTTAGGACTTCGGGTCCGGACAATAATCTAGTATCAGTTTGATTAGTATATCCCTGTTGTAGGGAGTTGCACATCATATTGTAAAAAATCTTTTAATCCTGGAAAGACGTTCTTTGCGTAAGATAAGCCCAGATAAGATGGCAAGTGGGGGATTGAGCCTTGAGCCGGCCTAGCCGTCTGTATAGTAAACATTTTTATAGCAAACTGAATTTTTTGTACAAAAATGTTTGAATACTTAAGATGACTCCCCCTCTCCCTAAATTAGTACTCATATGGATTACATATGATCCATATTTTTTTTTTTTGAGTGGACAAAAATATTGATATTTTTCATGCAGTTTGTAAAATTTTACAGTATGTGCTTACTTCTTTTTGGAATTTTATTGTAATTGGGTCATTTTCTAAATTAGCTGCTATTTCGAAATTTAAGAAGCAAAACTACAGTTGCAAAAAATCTGATTTGAACAACACATGACTTCCTTGCACGTCTATTAAATTAAAAATATTTTCTGTGCACTTCACCTAAACTTATTTTGTTTGAACGAGATAAAATATCAGTAATAGTAAGGTTTAGCGATTTCTAGCCAAATATTTTGATATCGCCAAGCTGAGTTCAGTATGAAAGATTTCCTTCTGACACTTTATTTGGCGACATTTACCAAAAACCGACAAGCTTGAGATAGTTTGCCAGATTTTGGGGATAGCCAAAGTAGTCATTGACCACAGACTTTCAATGAATTGAATGCATCCATACACCTTAATGAATTTAAAGTTATTTGGCTGACCCCGTAAATAAATTCCCAGTCGATCGCAGTCAAAAAAGATATTGAAAAGGGTTAGATATTACAATAGTTCTAAATACAAAAGTTCAGAATTCTATGGGCTAAAGTTTTAGTTATGCAAAATACGAAATAATTTTTGCTCACAAATTTCGCGATATTTCAGCGAAACTCGCCAAGGTCGACGACATATGGCAAGCTTTTAAACATAGACCAAACAATGACTGACTATCGCCAAATTTTGCGATATTTTGCCAAAACTCGCCAAGGACAATGAAAAATGGCGATATTTTGGACATGGACCAAATGACTATCGCCAAATTTGGCAATATTTTAGTAAAACTCGCCATGGTCGACGACAGACGGCGAAATTTTGGGCATGGACCAAACAATGACTGTCTACAGTTGTATTATATTGAAGATGTACAGCTGTGGAAAAAAAAAAGGCCCACTTGCTCTTTATTTCGCCATTGTTCGTCGTATAGCAAAGTTATATATACCATTCGTTTGCAAATAACGCGTACTTTAATTTACTATTAATTTAATTTGCATAAGGGGCCGTCTTCATATTTAATTCTGCATCAACTTCGTTTTTCTCAATGGCAACCCCATATTTTGACTTTATTAAACGAAAGAAAACCTTCAAATTACCCTAAATATAAATTTTCACCAATTTTCTACGATAATTTCCGGAGATATAGCAAATTCATTTTTGCGCATTTTTAAGGGACTTTCTGCAAATTGAAAAACGCTTTTTGTAGGTTCCGAACTTTTCGCCTTTCATTTATTTCGCTCGCGAGAATTAAAAGAAATTAATATTATTTTCAAGGAAAATATTGTTCCCATCTCTCTTAAAGTTTTTTGTACTGAGAATATCAAGGGTAGAATAGAATATTTAGTCTGTGGTCCAAATGACCCGTGAGTTCATAATTTCCTTGGTTCGTACACATGATTTAAGGGAAAAATGCAAAATGACTGCTAAGGATTTTGAAAATCTTTGTAATTTTGAAATTGTTATTCAGTGTTTCTCTTAGACAGCTGAAATGTTGGCAGAAGTTAGAGGCTGCTCCCTGCTCTTCTGACTACAAGCATGAATATTGCTCGACTCAGCTATGGTCAAACTTAAAGAATGGTTTCATGATTGAAAATTTATTTGTTCGAATTTCATGTAAAAAACGTAATTACTTTTTTGCTGACCCAATATTATCACTATGTTTGTTATTTCACTTTCTTCATTTAATACTATCACCTGCAATGTGCAATATTCTTAAGACTTTTGGCGGTATTTAATTTATAGTTAGATGAAAATTTTTTTACAGAAAAACGTGATTTTGAATGTTTGATAAAGTATGGGGGAATTCCAAAGACCTAATGTTTCCGATATTATAAAAGGTCACATTCATGCCTGGAAAGTCGAGGATCAGTGGCGGCTTTTCAGGTGAAGTAGGTGAAGTGCCACTTCACCAAGTATTGTAAGTAACAAAAAATTGTGTAACGTAAGCAAGCCATAATCCATTTCAAATTTAGTCTGTAAGAATACACTTAAATTTCTGATGAAAGCCCAATTGCCATAAGACTATGTGCTAAATCATGCTCTTACTATCAGTGAAGCCAAACTCTCTTCCCTCTCCTCCCCTTGCCGTGCCAAAGAAAGCTTCAAAGACATGTGTCACGATTGGTCCATTGTTAGAGTCACGTGGTACGCGGGTTCTGACGGGGTGAGTTGTGAAGTGCTAAAGAAAAATTATCTCTTCTACTGCACTTATTGGGGGGGTTGCCATGGTAACCCCAAACGCTTGATTCAGTTTTACAGCTTTACTTTCTATCAGGTGAAGAGATCCCTCAGAAAACGGTCTGTCTCTTCAAGTGAGAGAAAACCCAGCGTAGTGCGTCTCCAAGCACAAATTTGTGTAGGAAAATGAAACCACGTGATTTGTTTGAGATTTTGGCACACGAGATTTTTACTGCTGTCTTTTGAAAATTTTATTTCTTCTTGTGTTAATTTTAATGATAATAATAGATAGTTTCTTTTCTGTTTATTCACCTTCATTATGTTTCCTGTAAATGATATAGTCTGTAATGTATTACAAACACCGTTTAGTCGGTGGAATGATGACGATAAAAGAGATGTTCTTTCTTGTGGTCGACATAGAGCCTGATTAGCGAAAAGGCTCGAGAAGCTTAAGCTTCCCGTCATAATTTGAAGGGGGCTCAAAAATGACTACAAAACGGATAAAAATTCAAAATTTTGTTTTTAAATGATCTTCTAAGTTATTGTAAAGATTTTTAATGAAGAGAAGTGGAAAGCTATTTTTAAGGTATTTTAGAAGTCTTGATACTCCATGCAGCAACATTTCTAAATTAGTTCAGTATGCGATGTCTATACTTGGGATATTTGTTCCAGTTGAGACAAAATTTTCTATTATCAGGAACATTTGGTCGGTAGAAAGGGGTAAACTTTCAATATGTAATGTTAAAAATCGTCTAAAGGTCAAAATTAATGCTGAACTTCCATGTTGTGATTTTTATGATGTCACCAAAACGAACAAAGAATTCCCGAAAAAAGCCCCATGTCTCATGAAAAATATATGACTAAATAAATAAAGTTTATTGTTTCAGTAGTAAGGAAGTGTTTTTAGTTTACTTTTTACAGTAATTTTAAAAATACTGTAAAATCTCATTACAATTAAGTAAAGTATTGCGAAGATAATGAATAATATATTTTTATCAAAGGTAAATTTCAAATTAATTAAAAAAATATTTTTTTCAAATAAAATCATTAGAATTAATTAAATCAATTAAATATCCCTTTAACAAAGAAAATCATTAAAAACTTTACTTAATCCAAACAAAAAGGGGATAGGAGGCTCGAAATGAGACTGAGCTTCCCCTCACCTCAAAGGTTAATCGGGCCCTGGGTCAACCAGTGGAGGCATTAGGAATTAATGCATCGCTGAAAGATTAAAAATTTCTTTCCGCAGAAAGGCCTGTGCCACCGCCTAATTACCATGCTTAATGGACATGGGCACCGGCACCATAAGGCAAGGGGGGCTATGGCCCCCTCTGGATTTTTGTATGCAGTGTTATCCCTTGCTTTTTTGCTCATTTCAACATGGTAACTATACGTTAAAGTAGTCTTTGCCCCCCTGGAGTAGCCTTTTCCGCCCCTGGGAAATATTCTGCCGACGGCCATGTTAATGGCTGCATCAGGTGTTTTTCATAATATTTTGGTATCAAGCTCTTCACCTATTTTTTTGATCACGAGCCGCCACTGTCGAGGATGTTAGTTTTTCAGAAATAGGACGTTGTATTAGAAGACATACATCTACTGCATCTAATTCTATAGCTGGAAAATATTTTATTTGGGGGAACAGGGGTGTAGCCAGAAATTTTTCATGGGGGGGGGGGGGTTATGACTACTGCAACTCATGTATACGTGGGTGTGATAATGTAGTGAAGAATATACATTTTGTATGGCAAAAAATTCCTCATGGGGAGGGTTATGACCCCCCTAACACCCCCCCCCCTTGGCTACGCCTCTGTGGGGGAATATGGTAGCGGACGCAACAATACACGCTTTATAGAATCCCCAACAAACTGTAAAAACCTCTAATTTATTTGCTTCAAAATTTGATATTTTTAATACTGGTATCTTTTACTGTGTTTTTGCACAAAATAAATCTAATTTACATTTATTTTATTCAATTAAAAAAAATTTTTCACTTAATAAATTTATATATGGTCCCTTAACTCATGAAAATAACACATTTTATTTAATATAAATTAAACTACTGAACGTAAAAATTTGAAATTTTACACAGCCATGTAATATTAATTTCTGCATCTATTTTCATCAAAATTTGGCTAGGTCGCTATTCATAATTTTTTTGAATATTAATTTAATAATTCATATTAATGATTTATTAAAAATCATAATAACATTAAATTATGTTTGGGTCGTTTAGTTCTAATAGTACGAATAAAAATCAGCTTCTTACTACCAATATTATGAGATATGAATTGAAGTATGAAAAAATATTTTAACATAGGGGGAGGGGGATTTTGGGTGCTCATAACTCACTCATTTTCTGTCCAAATTTATTGAAAATTGGTGTCCGGGGTTAAAATGAGCTAAATTTTTGAAATATGAAGTGAAATCTAGGGGTTGCTATTGAGAAAAAAAAAGTTGGTGCAAATTTTAATATGTAGATGGCCCCTTATGCAATTTTTATGCATAGCAAATTAAAGTGTGCATCAATCGTAAACGATTGGTATCTGTAACTTTGCTGTGCGACGAACGACGGCCGAAAAATGTACAAATGGGCCTTTTTTTTTTTCCCGCAGCTGTACATAGACATTAAAGTATTGAAATTCTTTTTGGTGGTCCTGTAAATAAACTCTCCAGTAGTAGTAGATTGGAACCAAAATTACAGATGCACAACTAGATATTACAACAATCTTATATATGAAATTTCAACATTCTATGACTAATTGTTTTTGAGATTTGAGAGTTAAATACATACACCAAAAGTCGCCAAGCTTGGTGACTTTTGGCATAGTTGTTGAGGGAGGCACGTGACAGTGGTCGGACCATTACCTAACTTATATGGTAGCCGTGATCATCCTAGGATGAAATAGAGGCAGGGTGCTAGTCCTTAAAAAAGGGCAATTTAAGCTTTCAAGGGTACGCCAGAATATAAAGAGGCACTATGCGATATATAAATATACTGGGTGTTTCAAAAATGACTGATATATTTGAAAAACCAATAAAAACTAAACGGGCAGCGATAGAAATAAACCATTTGTTGCAATATGCTTGGGACAACACAGTAAAATTTCAGGCAGACAAACTTTCAAAATTAGTTACTATGTTCCACAACAGATGGTGCTGCAGTCCGGAAAAATCTAAACTACGATATTTTCCACTATCCCCCATGCACAGCAATAATATGGGCACTATGTGCCAATTCTGTTTATTGACTAAGCTGTCCAGGTAAAAATAAACCAAATGCTGCCCACATGGATATTGCCGTCGGGGCTTGGCAACTGCCAAGCTCCAGCGACTGTCTCCGTGTTTACATGGGGTGCACACCATCTTGTATAATTTTACCCTGGTATGATTCGGATATTGAAAAATCAGCCGGATATACCAAATACCCGTTATATCCTTATTAAACTTACAACTGAAAAATGGAAGCTTGTGCAGGCACGTAGCCAGGAAAATTTTTTGGGGGGAGGGGGGGATATGAACTTATATGTGTATAAATAGACGGAATTTCAACAATAATCCAAACATTTCAGGGGGGGGGGGATATATCCCGATATACCCCCCCCCCTCTCCCCTGGCTACGTCCCTGAGCTTGTGTGACTTTTATTGAAAAAGTGGCCGAATTTTTCAAAATGCGAGAAAAAGAAAAAAAAATGTTAGGTTCTTGCACTTAAGTGAAAACACTGTCCCACAATCATAGAATCACCCTGTATCTAAAATCAAATAACAGGGTGTCTACCAATCCGGAAAGTCTGGAAATTGGAAAATTCACCAAAAGAATCAGTTTTTTTTTTTTTTTTTTTTTTTTTACTGCTTTCTCTCTAATTGTCAGACTGGAAACCAAAAGCAACTGTAACACATTTTTCGGACCGCGAAAGCATCTAGCGATGTGTTGGGAAAAATGGGGGCTCATCAATCGTAACGGTAGGGTAAAACGCAAATTAGCTTACTTGGTAACTTATGGCTTAGGACCGTATTTCCAAGAACAGTTAGTTAATTCTATCAGAAAGTGCGACTACTTCTGTTTCTAAATTGATGAAAGCTTAATCCTGTATACTACAGTTAAAATTGATTTCAAGAAGTTTTACAAAATATGCAAATATAAAGACAAGGAAGGGGGGCATTATGCAATTTCCCAAAGTAAAATGCACTGGCCAGGAATTTTTTTACCGGGACCTCCAAAAAGTCAGGAAATTGACTTTCAGAAATTTGGTAGACACCCTGAATAAGAAATAACAAATGATTTAAAATAGGGATGCACCGAATACCATATTTTGCCGAATAACAAATACAGAATATTCGGTTAAATTTCTAACCAAATATTTGGCCGAATACCAAATACTTGGTTAAAATTTATTAAACTTTGCAATGATTAATTTAATTAGTGTTTTCTTAAACAATATTTCATATGGTGTGAAACTTCAAAAATTAAAATGCTGCAACATTTAATATCCAAGTGTGTTTCCTTTATATATCATAGCTGCCAAGTGTTCCGTTTTATACGGATTTGTTCCGTTTTTTGAGCTTTGTTCCGTAAATACGTTTTTAGGCTAAAATGTTCCGTTTTTCAGCTTCTGTAGAAGGATTTTTAAAAATTAAAAGAAAAAAGGAAAATCGTGTACATTTTTAGCTTTTGGTAAAGCATTTGTCCTTGTAAATAAGTCAATAAATTTAATTGAATGACATTTATCTTATTATTTCATTTCATTAAAAACTTAAGTCTATTGTAGTAATTGAGCCAAGTTAAGTATATTTTATTTTTATTAATTAATGATTATATATGCACATCATCTCTCTACACATAATTTAATTTTGTTGATGCAAAATTTTTAATTGTATATTTAATCATACATTTCATGACCACGCACTGTGTTCCTTATTTCTAATTTTATGACCACGTGCTGTGTTCCTTATTTAGTTGTTGGAAGGTTGGCAGCTATGTATATAGTATTGCAGACCATTTTCTGAACTTATGGTGTACACATAATAAAGTACTATTTATTTAATTTATCTCTCCTTTCATTCATGGAATTTATGGGGGGAAAAGGAATTGGGACTTAATAAAAGAGGGCCCCAGTTTTCTATTAATTTCGATAGTACGCTTCCTTCTAATTTACTAATTTTGAACTTGCAAGAAGCGAACAAACGGTTATTTTACTTAAGGTAGTAGCTCCCCAACCTCCTATTAAAAAAAAAAACACTAAGCATCTTATCAAATTTTAAGGAAAATCAGATGCATTTTAAGATGGGGAGAATCGTAAGCATGTGCTAACACGCAAGCAGCCCATTTTCAAGGTTTCCACTTTCAAATAATCAAGTGTCAGATTATGTAAAACATTTTTTAACGAATGTTACACATACGAAGGGTTCAATTCTACAAAGGTGAATCATATAAAAGAAATAACTTAGGGAGAAATTTTTGTGGAAAGGGGGGGGGGGCATGGGCACCGGCAGAATATTTCCCGGGGGGGGGGGGGGGAGACTACTTCAACGTATGGTTACCATGTTGGAAAGAGCAAAAAAGCAACTAAAAACACTGCATACAAAAATCCAGGGGGGGGGGGGCCTGCTGCCGGCACCCATGGGGGAGAGGATACGTTTTCGCTTCGGCCGACCAAAAATGCCTTCTATTCGTATAATCTACAGAGAAACTTCCTGTCATTAAAACGGAACTTGGGGGGAAAAAAAAAAAAAAAAAAAAAAAAAAAGCTTGTAGTGTGAACAGGAAGGGGGGGGGGGAGAGAGAGAGAAACACTTCTCTCTTCTCGGACAGCTGTAACGCTGATTAATGGAATTCTGAAGGCATAGAGATCTGTTTATTTAAGCTTTGAAGAGCAATCGCTTTTACTGGTGATTACAAAATAAAACAAAATCAAAAGTGTTTTGTCTGTTTCTCTTCCCCCTCCCTCTAGCGCTATTGTAGAGATACCAAAACTCTTGCAAAAGGAAAAACGTAACAATATGAAAGCAGCTGAAATTAGATTTATTTAAAACTGAAAACGGTATGTTTGACATTAGTTTTTATTTGCGTATTCCAATGTACAAAATAACGTTTTTGTTCGTTTTAAATAAAGCATTTTGCGTGGTAGTTTTCGATCTCCTGTAGCGTAAATCAGGATGCAAAGAATGCCAACCTCTTCATCGACCTTTCAAAAGCAGAGGGTTTATTTATTGTTTTCAAGTTAATAATAATAATTTAAAAAAAACAAAACTCACGTGCTTCCAGTCTAAAATTTTAGAAGGGTCAACGTAAAGATCACATCAAATTTTTTTAAAATATAATCGATTACTCTTAAGTTGACTGGACCCTGACTGAGTCAAACGACGGAAAATATACAAAGGGGAGTACTATAATTTAGAAAAACATTAGCTTCGTTCCTTCAGTACAATGTCTTATTAATGAGATACTTAATGCATCTTTCACATACAGTCATATATTGTATCAGTAGGCAAATATCAAATTTAGTTTTAAATAAAACTCCTTTTCACTCTTCTCCTTTTATTATGGCTGTCTATTGTAGAAATTGTAACAAATTATAATTAGAATAATACTTTTGTTCAGATTTTTGTGACCACGTGTAGTATCCCACGGATATGCCTCTCTGCGTACTGGAATGTCGATGTGGAAATGTAATAAAATAATGAGATGGCGCGAAGGGTCAAGGTCAACCAATGGGTCAGGTCACTGAGAGAGGGACCCTGAGTATTCTGTTCTGGTGCGTTCCTACCCACCCCCAATGTTACATGTTATCAGTTATGATGAGCTCCTTCCCTTTCTTCCCCTCCCATAGATGTCTGCAACCCTTTCTCCCCTGCTTGTCCATATAGCTCTGACATTCAGCTTTTGCTACGAGGCCGAGGGTGGGAGGGGCTGTTTATCTGCGCATCATCAATTTTAGAGTTTTTTCAACTGCTTTGCTTGGACATACAGCGCCGACTTTTGTTACGGTGACGGAAAGGAGGGGGGGGGGGGGGGTTGCTTGCTGAGAAAATTTTGCAGGTCGCCAATTTTGGCGACTGACAGACTGTTTTGCAGTCGCCAGGAATAATTCCACAGTCGCCACTGGCGATCTGGCGACCGCTAATCTCAAGCTTTATACATACCTATACATTTAACTAGTGGCATAGGTGCCCATGGAAATTTTTCTAGGGGTAGGGTTAAATTTCAGACCTGTAACAGTTTTAAAATTCTATTTTTTCTTTGTGATGCAATTTTATTTATATCATTAAAATATTTACTGAGTGGTCCGAAAGACCAGACTTCTCTGATCTCTATATATTAAGAAAAACTCAAAACAAAACAAATTATACAAATTGATTTTTTTAATGAGCTAAACTTAAAAAATGTAAAGATCTATTATAAAAATATTAAATTGATCAAATTATGTGAAATGTATTGGTAATATTAGATGGCATGTGAAACTAAATAAGGAACATTTGCAACAGAAAAATGTTTCAAAAAAATCGTATGCTTTGACAGACCAACAAATTTTGTATTCTAATGTTGTGTTATGCTTGCAGCCAAATTCCAGGTTTCTTTTTGCATACGAAAAACAACTGACTGAATTAATCTTATATCTATTCTGTAAAATGCGTATTGTATTACTTAAATATAATACACATTAAAATGATTTATTTTACAATAAAAATTTATATGCAGTTGTTATAATGTGTGTGAATGGAATAACATTGATAAAAATACACTATAAATATTAACTTGCTTTATTACACGAAACCAATCCATACATTGCATTTATGTTAGCTTTAAGCTATGCATTATTGATAAATCCTTGGAATTTTTTTAAAGATAAATTAAAAATGTGATGCATACTCTTCCAAAAGATATTCTATTTGATAAAAGGGGAAAAACTCAGCTAAAAAGTTTGTGAAATAATTTTTAAAATGACACTTAAAAACAATTTAGCAGAAGCAAAAACTTATTTTCAAAAAAGAAAAATCAAAACTTCACTAAATCATAAATATTTTTAATGTTCAAGGTATTAAAATTATTATAGCAAATTTTTCTAGTTTACACAGCAGAAAAAGCATCTTATATTATCTTCATTAGCTATAGTCATAAATCTTTGAAAAAAGAAAAAAAAAAAAAAACGTTTCTCATATAGATCTTTACAGTAGGTTAGATCATCTTAAAAATTAATTCAATCTTGCAAACAAGCATTAAAATATAATTTTTAATCCTAAAACATTTGAACTTATTAAGAGAATGTTAAAGCAGATATTCACAAGAAATATGGGAAAATATTGATATTAAAATGCCCAAGCATAATTTTAGGAGCAAAATATCTAGCAGGAAAAAATTTTTCCCTCTCCACATAAAAATATTAAAGCATTATTAAAGTGAAATCAGTATTACAGTCAAATCCCGTTTTAATGAAGTCCATTAAGACAAAGATTTTGGTAATCCCCAATCAAATTATATAGGAATTCACAATACTGGTATAACAAAATTTCGTTACAGCAAAATGATTTCGCTGGTCCCTTGGACTTTGTTAAAACTGGATTTGACTGTATGCCTGTCTAAGTAAAGTTTCCAGCATCGGTGATTCACACCTTCTTGTCAAACATTGCAATTTTTAGAAGTTCGTAAGAATTCCAGGTTTAAGAAAAAATTCAGACTTTTCCACGCAAAGTGGCAACCATGGATAAATGATATTTTTATGTTTTCTTTTTAATGCTTTAATATTTTTTATGTTCTCTTTTTAATGTTTCTAGGCTAAATTAAATTTAGCCTAGAAACATTATTTGACTGGTAAATAATTTTTTAATTATTGCAAGAAAAGTTGATAAAAGGCAAAAATTTTACAATCTTCATACAGTGGAGAAGGTTTTTAAAAAATTGTGTTTTCCAAAAGTAAAATACGACCCCGTGGACTATCAACTACATCATTTCATAGAACTCCGTAGACATAAAACACAGTATTTATAGTACATAAAAATATTTACATCGCATGTGCTGAGAAAAAAAATATCAAACAAAACCTTAGGAAAAAAAAGCCGCTATTCTGGTTTAAATTCCGAAGATAACTATACTACCAATAAGTTGTAAACAAATAAGATAAATCAAGGGGTGCTGGTTTCACATCAGCTGTTTGTAATGTATAACATACAATAAATGAATTGGATTAAAAAATGAGTTTTCTAAAAGTAAAATATGACCCTCTGAACCAGTGGCGTCAATTTTCAACTTAAATATTACGCATTTTAACACAAAGTTATGTCATGTCTATAACTCCCCCCTCCTCGAAGGAAGTCTGCTCCGTATTAGACACTCACATAAAGCGCAGTATTTACAGTACATAAAAATACACTTATTTACATTGCATTTGCTGAAAGAAAATACCATACAAAAAAAAGGCTATAGATGGTTTTAATTTCATTTCTTGTTAATTTTTTTAAAATCTTTTTTATCTGCATTATGTTTAATTGTGTCAATAATGTAAAAAGGATTTCTGAATCGAAGAGACATTTTGTAAGGTGGATCAATGAGCTCCGGGAGAATGCACACTGGTCAAAGCAAGTATTCGACAGACTTGAGAGCAGTAAAATAACAACAGAGAGCTTTTGAGAATGCATAACCTGCAAAAACAATAGAATATAAGAGAAAGAATTATAATGTTTATACATAGTCATTAGAATAAAAATGTAAAAAATAGTTGTGTAAAACACAAAAACATTCATATCATTATCTCAAGAACAATAGGACTGACAAAAGCATTGTCTGCTAATATCAGGTTAGTGAGTGAGCTTTCTCTTTTAGCACTGAGTATTTTAATAATTTCAGTTCACACAAGCTTTTGGAATCCATCAAAAAGTTTTCAATGAATTGGTTAGCCTTTGGTATCGCCCACTCAAATTTCTCACCGAAAGACGTCGCCACGGCTGATGATAAACTGTCAAATGTGGCAACCCAAACTGTTTCATGACTGTTGATAACAGTGCTGCTGTTTGGTACCTTTCAGGAATTAAATTATTTTCCTATGAAAATAGGTGGAATAAATAAATAAAATGGCTAAAAATATACGGTACTTATGTATTAAGGCCACCACAGTAGAAGTTGCATTTATAGGACGATCACCGGAAAGCCACACACCAGCAAAATTGAGTCACCCTCTCAAAGAAAAATACTCCAACCCATTTTATGATTAGTCGCAAAAAAATTAAGTGTAGATTGGCGGCCCTTAAAAACCAACAAATCTGTATGTTAAAATCTATATTGGCCCATTTTCCACCAAAATCCGACTGACTACTTTGATTTTAAATAAAATGTTTTGAATTTTGAAACTGTTTTGATTTTAAATAAAGTGTTTTATTTAATGATTGGTCGCAAAAATTTTAGGTGTAGATTGGCGGCACTTCAAAAACGCCAAATCTGTAGCTGCAGTGGCGTTAAGGACCTTTTAGGGAGAGGAAGAAAAGAAAATGCATATGGAGGGTGGCTGCAAGATTTGAGTAAAAAATTCCCTGAATATATATACTAGAAAACAATTTTTGATTAAATGAATAATGACTAATACTTTTCAAAGAATATATTCATAAGATTTTTATATAAGTGAACAATTTTTGTCGATAATTTTTGCACAATCATCTAGCAGTGAAACAGAAACCGAAACTATTGTGCAACAAATGCTGATTAACATAGCAGAAAATTTTAAATTTCGCTGATTTAGAAGAGAATTTTGCAGAATTCTCCGATATTTCCCTGACCTTTCCAGAAACATAAAATTGCCTGAATTCCAGGCTCTCCAGCCACCTTAATATACATCCTGAGAGAGCTGCCCCTCCTAATCTAATCGCATGCATATGGGCCTGTATTTTGCATATATTAATATGCTTGACAACACAGAGAAACGCAATATATACTTTATACTAGTTGATGAGCTCTAAACTTAAAGTCTGTGTTAACCAGTGGCGGATCCACGTGGTTAACCAGTGGCGAGGGGGCAATGCTCCAAGAGCCCCCCCCCCCCCCCCCCGAGCTAGAAATATACTATGGATTAGGGAAGTTAAAAAAAGCCAAATTTTCGCATGAACTCAAATTTAAAAAAGTAGCACTGTATATACCGTTGACTCTGTGTTTAATGACGATCTCTCTTCAAAGACGAAATTTCAAAGTCCCAGCAACTTCAACGTAAAAAAATTCTATTCAAAGACGACACGTTTCTGTTTAACAGCGATTTTTTTTTTTCATCTTACGCTACAGGAACAGGGTAAAAATTTTTTAAGAGTGGGAAAAAAAGTGTCAGGAAATGTCAAAAGTGCAATTCGCAAGATAATCTCAACTACCTGAGTGTATTCTCAAAGGTATTTTGGAAGGAACACAAAAATTTAGTTCGGGATCCAAATCCAAACAGCCGAAAAGTCAATGTGGCCGATTGGAAGAGTTTACCAAGGCACTTCTGCATGCAAATGGTTCCATGAAGCGAGAGCATCGAACATTCTAATTTCTGGGCCCCACCATGGCCGATTGGATAAGACACTCAATATGATAGACGGCTGAAGTGTGAAGGTCCCGCGTTTGGGCCTACCGCGCGGCTGTAGATCTAACTATCAGGAGTTTTTCTCCGGATTTAAAGTGAATACGCGTTAGAACCTCTGAAAAAATCATCCGACCAAGGTAAGCGCCCCAGAATGCAGATGCCTCTAGTATAGGCTTGCCACATAACATCACATAACACAGCGTTTCTCAACCTGTGGGGCGCGACCCCCAAGGGGGGCGCAGAGCGCTTGCACGGGGGCACAAGAAAAACCAAAGAGCAAGTAGTGATGAATGTTTTTAAAAAATTATCTTATTTATTCTCATTTTTACTCAAAAATATATCTATTTTCGCTTAAAACGTTCATTCAAATTTACTGATAACATTATTTTGTAGAGAATTCGACTAAATGTTCGTTGTTTAAGATTAAAAAACTGAATGTATTCTGAAAAATGTGAGGGGGGGGGGCACCACCCTAAGTTAGCCTTTGTTCGGGGGAGGGAGGTTAAAAGGTTGAGAACCACTGACATAACACATAACTGTAATTTCTGAAGGCCCAACGAGTGGCTGAGAGCATAGCGCTCGCAACTGGGAGAAGAAAAGTGTCTGGTTCAAACTCAGATTGCGTCCGTCAATCGAGCCATTCAGAGCCTTACGCAGTTTTCTCCGAAACTTCTCATAAATGGGGATTAAGACCCCTTAGAAAAACCTCCACGTAGGTAACCCCGTACTCCGTCTAGATCTCTCATGTAGATAATTGTTCGTATTACCAAAATAAAATAAAATCAAGCAATTACTGCAGTACTGTTATTCTGGCAGAAAAATTTGGAATGTAAAATTTTCAGGCTTCGGCTGGTTAGCTAGAAAAACTCATAAATGGAAGCTGACGCATTTCACATTTGAGAAAATCTGGAAGAAAGAATAACTGGAAGGCGAAAAATGAAACAACTGACTCATTTTGATTTTTTTGAAACCTAATTTTATTGTATTGCTTGTTTTTACTACCTTTCTTTTAAGGTGACTTAATATAAATTTCTGTGGATAATAAAATAGTATAATGAGATAATAAAAGTAGCATTTTTAAACACACCAAAATATCAAGAAACATATTCACAGTCCTAAGAATGTAAAGTGTAAAGGGTTGGTGTTGGTGCTGTAGGATTACGGCCAATTATCTGCACATGGAATCTAAGCCGATGGGTGGGGTGCACTCTGTGGGGGGTCTTTCTAAAGGGTTTTAACCTTTATTTACTCTAAGTTTCGTAGTATAGCACGGTAAACTCCGAACAGTAAGGTCTGCGGACGCGAACTGGCTTTGAACCAGGCACCTTCCAAAGTGTAAAGGGAAATGTTATTTTTTTACAAGTTCTGTTTATGGATGATCTCTATTTAAGGACGAATTTTCATATTTTCACGGTTCCTTGAAAGTTGTTAAACTGAGAGCCAACTATGTGTAACCAAGAATATTTACACCAATACTTATTGAACCCTTGTGGACTAAACCACATAATTTCTCTATTTACAAAAATGATAGAGCTTTTATTTTTAAACAGAAGGAAGGGAAAATTTTATTGACTCGCTACCGCCACAGTGGCTGGAACGCAGTTCCTAGTTTTATTTGTACAGTGGAACTTGTCTAATGGGACTACCCTTGGGAAGAACAAAACCGGTCACCTTATACAGACGGTCATTTTACAAATGTGGTAAAGTGTGATGGTTGTAAAGCGATATTGCATTAAAGTTGTCACTATAGACAGACGATCTCTTTACCAAGGTGGTCACACTTTAGCAGGTTCCACTGTGGAACCTGCTGTCGTTGAATGAACGACAGCACCCTGATACGGGGAAAAAAATCTTCTGTTGCTCTCTCCATTTTACAGGCAATTTGTACAGCTTTCATTCTTTCAACTGCTCTCATAAGTTGTCCCTACCATCCAGACGTATGGGTACAAATCCTCATTATAAAAGTAAAACATATTCTAAGATATCAGACAAAGCGAGTACCTGGCAATGTATAGCTGGTCTGGTTTTAAAAAAGAAAGCTTAAATTGTAAATAGCAGGTAATAGTGATAATAGTTGTTGTCACGTTGACACAACGTGCATATTTTTAAATGAAAAATTATTAATACAAATCCTAATTAATATTGTCTAAGTTTAAACTAATAATCTATTCTAAATCTAATTTAAAAGTTTTTAATAATAACTATCTTTTAAAGCTTTCATTTTTCCTCTTGGCCTTCTCAATTACAGCGCATTAACGTACTTCTAAATCATTTCCCTCTTATCAGCTGCTTTTAAATAAAATAACAGTTGACGCCGGCTGAAAGAATAATCATAACACCTCTTCGCTCGCATATGTTTTCTCTGCTCCGCTGAAACAGATGTGTTTGCGGTTTTTCTCTGCTGTGCAAGAAGCATATTGCTCGAAAAACACCTGCTAAAATTGTTCCAGAAAGTTCGGGCTCTTTCTATAGACACATGTTTTAACGGTTTTTTCTTTAGCAGTTGGAGAGTAATTTTTGGTGGGGCAAGCCACTCACTTCATGTGAGGAGGCTTTGCCCACTACGACGCGTTGCACGGATTCGCATCTATGCCGATCACTTTATAGTGACGGAGGCGTTCACCCACCGAGGTACCAGGCCGATTTAATATGAACGCCGTGATGTTTTTGTCAACACGCTTCCCCAAGTTTACTTTTGAATGCAATGTATTGTAGAGTTTTAAATGTATAATCCTGCGTTTTGGAAATTAGTGACTGTTCCAGTGTGAAAATAAAGCAATATGTTTTAAGCTTAAATGTGTTGACTGAGACTCCTTATTTAAAGGGAATGTGGTCTTCAAAATGAGTTTTTCTCCTGAAGTAAAGCGTGTTAGCCCAGTGTTCAAAGTGTTTGTGTGATCATGTTTCAGAAGAAGTAAAACGACATACGCCAGCAAAAGCAAACTTCATTCTTGGTTTTGGAGTTTGTCCTTCCTCGTCGCTCTGATGAGGAATTTCTAGTTCATGTGTGATTTCGTTCAGTGGGGAAGAAAAGCATGTTCACCCCTACAACGCGTTGTGTATGCCATCGTGTTCCGCATGAAAGAAAGTACGTCTTACCTAAGGGGAATAAATCTCCTTTCGTCATTGTTGTGTGAATTTAAAATGTGACCCACTATACGATCGTCTTCTTAAAACTATGTCGCTCTCACTACAAAGTCGTACCAGTTATAATCTTTACAAAATAATTCATAGTCTTTTTATGATCACCACCTTCCACCGTACATCTCCATAGGATAGGGGGGGGGGCTGGGTTTTCAGTTTAACACATTAATCTTTTGTTGGTAGATTCCAACTGATCATTAAAAGTCGTAAATTTCGCCAGAAAAATGTCTCCTTAACCCCTGTAGTGACGACAAGACGTGGCTAATGAGCAACGAGACCTTTATTCATGTTGTTGTTCGCGTGTCCTACCCATTAACATTTTAGTGTGTACAGAGTATAATTGCTGAATGCATTATTGAACCCATTTCACAGCCATCATGCAATATACAGTGTTCACAGCATACATTTTTGCATTTTAGGTTGGCATCAAGTTTTCCAGATTAGGTTATTCCCATCCTTTTCTGTGAGGACTGTAGTAAACCAAAATCAATTACTATTTACAACTGTAGTGAACGAACGTTCGAAAAATTGGTATTCTGGAAGCCCTCCAAACGAACGTTCGAAACAGACCACAGCGTGCGGAAGGCGGAGCAAATTCCAAACAGTTCGTCCCAAAACGTCGATGTCATGCAAACAAGAGTGATGAATTTTACATCACTTCCTATTGATTATAGCCAATGAAAATTCGGCAGACGATTTTCGGAAAGCAGTGAAAACTTGTAAACTGTCAAAGTGATAAGTTACAGCCGGGTTCTGCATACTCCAAGCAAACTTATTTCCCTGTTGATTTCCCAAAAGGTTTTTTAATTGTTTGATAACTTTAATATTCGACAAAAATAAGGCATTTCACCTCATTTTCAACTACAGTGCAGCAAGTTTTAACTCTTGTATGAATTTAAAGTAAATTGAATGACTGTAAATATAATTAATTCTTTGATAATAGTTGAAATCGTCTAAGCCTAACGATCTGAGAACGTAAATAAACATTATGTACCTGTAATGTAGGCATTTATTAGTCCTATACTAGTGTTGTATTATATTTTTGTGTTTTTTAACTTGATAATGAATATAGTTGAACACAAATAACAACAAAATGTGTATTACTTTTGTTTCATAAATTATTTATGAATGTATTGTATATTTTGGAATGTTTTATGTATCATTTTACATGATTACTTGTTATATAATGGATTAATCATGTTTTATAAATAGCGATCTGATCAGCGAAGACAATATTTATACATTGAAGCGATTTTTTTCAATAATAAAAACTTTATTTAATGTATTTTCTTTATAATAATGGTATTTAATTTTGTAATGGGTGCTCGATTATTTAAATGCATAGTTACTGTTAAACTCTGTGTCAAGATGTTCTTTTTTCATAGAATGGACCTCATTTGAGAATTCTAAATATGTAATTTGTATTGAATATAACTATAGATTGCTTATTATCATTGCAAGTTTGCCTGTAGTTTGATTATTTTTTGTGAACTTCAAAAGATTAAAATTGTTTATTCACCTTATGTTTTTTAGATATACAGTATATCACTCGTACGTACATATACATATCTATTTCTTAAAACTGCTCAAGTACCATGGTATGTATGTTTCTCATCTCTTCATTATTTGTAAGATAAGCTATATAGTAGAATTCTTAAATTTTATTTTCTAAACATATTTTTAAAGGACTAAAACATAAGTGTCATGTAGCATGTTGTGTTTCAGTATTATATAATGGGTGCTTAGTTAAGCTAGATAATCTTTTTTTATTAAAATTCTTTCATAGGTAGGAACATACGGTGTCAGAGACGAATTCATAAATTTGCTGCTTGAACAAAAGGGCTACCTATAGGCAGAACGAAAGCATCGTCTACTTTACTGTCTTTGTAGGTTATAACCTTGTTAGCCTACTTAGAAATTCGCAACTGCATGTGTATGGTGTAGTATTTACTAGCTGGATTCTGATCCTTGGAGCAGATATTAATTTAATTCTGCTTCATGTTTGGAATCCTGCTGGTGTGTGGCTACTTAGTTATATATATTATAGATTAAAGAACCTTGCAGTTAAAAGTAAACTCTAGGTAAGTGATTTCATTACTGTCAATTAATAATTAAATTGATTAAAATGCAAAGAGAAAATAAGTCTCGTTTAAGGAAAAAATTCATCTCTTTCATTTATAAAAAGTTACACTTTTGTAAATACAGTCAACTCCCTCTAATCCGCACAGGTTGGGACCAAGGGCTGTGTGGATTATAGGTCATCTTTTGTTTACATTCTAAGTTTTGGAATTTTCATACATAACAAAATAAAGAGAATACAGAAATTACATAAATTAAGTAAACAGGATTTATTGTTATGAATAAGAATAATAACCTTCTCATTAAAAAATACATCACTTGTTTTTAAATTTGAAATTTAAGTGTACAAAACATAAAAAAGTGTGAACACAGAAATTTAAATAAAATGCTTACTTTAAATGAAAAGGGGTGAGCTCCTGGATACAAATATTTAACTTCCTTAGAAAAGTAAACAAATTGAAACATTACAAATAAAAGGTATAATAAATTAAACATTTTCTTTTATTAAATTGATCATTTATTTTTAAATTTATTAAACATAGCAACAATGGTTGTTTGTTTTAAGGCTTTTAGTTTATGTACTCTTACCAATTACCATCAGCTTGCATCTGTGCGTTCCAGATGCATTACTACAACATACAACTGTAACATGTTCTTTCCCTTTTTAGTACCAGGCGGTGCATGTTCGTCACAAGAAGCAAGTGTATTTCTTGGCAAGCAACGCCAAGAAAGTCCCGTTACGTCCATATTATACACTTGTTCTGGGCTTAAATTTTCATCTTGAATTAAGTTTGAGAATTGATCTATAAAATTTTCTGCAGCCTCAGTGTCAGCAGATAATTTTTCTCCACAAGATTTTAAATACCGAATCCCATGACGTTCGTTAAAACGTGTCAACCAGCCTGATGAAATATTGCAAGGCTCTTCAACATTTAACTCCTTGTGGAGCATTCTTGCTTTTTCGCATAATAGTGGTCCTGTAATGGGAACGCCTTCATCTCTTCTCTGTTTAAACCATTCATAAATGACTGCATCAAGATTAACGTCCTTCGCACTTCGCATAGTTTTTCTCTTGTAAAGTCCAGCATTACTGTCGCTATTTGCATAGAACTGCAAAATTTTCTGCTTATTTTTTAAAAAATCGTATACAGTTCTCGAACTTATGCTGAATCTGGATGCTAAAAATCGGACTGAGGAGCCGCTTTCCAAACCCTTTATGATTTCCACTTTTTGCAGAATTGTTAGTGTTACGTGTTTACGCTTCGCAATATTTTCGTTGCTTTTAAGCGACATTTTGTTTTTCTTTTAATTTAAAATTTTATAATTAAACTACGTAAATTATGTGACAATGTTAACAACTGCAATTAACGAGCAAGATCCAGACCAGAGCAAAAGCAACACAATGTCGGCCGAAAACAACATGTCTCAAGTGTTGCCAGAAAGTTTCGAACTAAAATCGCAAGAGGTTGCTAGAAAAGTAGTAAAAGTGACGTCACAGCCATTGGTTGTAATGTAGAAAAATTGCAAAACCTAAAATTTAGAAGTATAATGCTTTCAAAAGTAGCAAAATTTGCGAAAAGTCGCAAGATCTGTCCACACTGTTCTAATCACAAATAGCCCCCGATATCTGTAAACCATGGATCATAAAAGCAAATGCTCATTCACGGTCACAATCGTAATCGATACCGTTATTGTTAGTTGAAGGAAGAACGTCATGCTGTGACGTCATAACATTGCCAGTGAACGGCGCATTGGATTGGACGACACATTTCTCCGGAGTTCGTTATTTACAGGCATGCAATATAAAATTAATGCCTTATTTAAAATGTTTAAAACATAAAATACACATACATTGATAAATATTTCCTTCGAATAAAAATTGGGAAAGTAGTAAAAACTTTTTTCTATCATTTTTATAACAGTAAAAACAAAACAAACTTTACACGCGAAGATGTAAACAAACTTGTTTGTCTACATCTGAAATATATCGCGGATTATAGACGTTCGCGGATTAGCGGGAGTTGACTGTACCAACTTATGTCATATTTCCCCCCCCCCAAGGCAAATCAATATATTTTTAATTTAAGGATAAAAGTTTAGTTTAATAGTTAATCGTGAAATTCGTCTGTCATTTTATGAAAGATATTTTCTGACAGCTCAAAATCTTTTGTACTTTTAATTTTCTCTTTATTTTTTTTTTATATTATTTTATTTGTAAATATAGATCATTAGCATTCTTCTTGAGTGAAAATGTATTTGGATAACACTGAAGTTTGAACTTTAGTTACCTCCTTTGAAAACTGTTAAAACTTCCTTTAGAAACGAATTTTCAGTTAGCGAAGTTTGATGAATGTGAGATAGATCATTAGCATTCTACTAGCATTCTTCTAACAACAAGAACAAAAAAAAAAAAAAAAAAAAAAAGGAAAAAACATCTATAAACGGTTTATTTATGTTATAAATATAGAACATTTTTGAAGGTGATAATAACGTTCTGTTAAACTGCATGATACAAATAAGTAATTTTAAATAACATAAAATACACCTATTGTACAGCTCAGCTCCGGAAAAAAAGGCACTTGCATTTTCGAAGAGGAAAGTTATATATACCAATCGTTTACGAATGACAGGCCCGCAGCCAGGCGATTCGACTACAGTCAACTCCCACTAATCCGCGACTCTATAATCTGCGAACGCCTGTAATCCGCGATATATTTCAAATGTAAACAAACAAGTTTGTTTACATTTTGAGCGGCATTTGACTGGTAGTATTACTGTAATAGAAGTTATTTGATTGGCGGAATGTTTCCAGACATTTATTAATGCTTTTCCACAGGTATTTGAGGTACATAATTTCATATATTTGAGTATATTATCATGTAATTTAACGTACAGAAACTTATATCCTAAGTTGATGTGTTCTGTGAATGGATGTAAATAACGAACTCTGAAGCAATGCACCATCCAATCATATAGCTCCACTCTTTCCAGAGACGATCGTAAAGATTGACCGTTGCAATTAAAATTGGGTGAAAATATGTAACATGTTTAACTTTAAATGCAAAGCGCGATTTGGCAAGCTACACAGCAGTTGCGCAATTTTCCGATTCTTCCCCCCCCCCCCCTACTTCATCCTTTTGATCTTCTGTCTAGCAATTTATAATGCAACAAAAACTTTCTCCACATAGCTGCAGTTCTGTAGGAAGAAAGAAAGAAAAGCATAAACACAGACCACATGGCGTCTCTCGTCTCTCTTTGTTTACATTTAACTGCTGGAGGAGCAACCGCAGAAATAATGAATCATCAGCACTTGAAATGAAATGCATGTGTGTGCGTGAAGAGGATAACATTCTTTTCCCTTTTAAAGCTTATATAATAGCATAGAATATTTTTACATAATGAGAAACCGAAAATTAATGTAATACTGAGATATCAAATATACAAATGATGCAGCAAATGCCCCCCCCCCTTCGCGAGCGACCAGTGAAATTCCTCCCTTTCTGATTGAGCTTGTTTATTTTATAAGATATATTTAGTTAAAAATGGTCTTTCAAAGAAATTAAAAACAACAACAACTGTCCTTAAAAAAAAAATGTTTGTTGAAAAACTTCCGGATTTGGGGTCCTCTACTGTACTATTACTTTTGAAGAAGGGTTAGCTCTGGGAGCATGGGTGCCGGCAGCATAGGGCAAGGGGGGGTATGGCCCCTCCTGGATTTTTTTCTTGCTTTTTCGCTCTCTCCAACATGGTAACCATAAGTTGAAGTAGTCTCTCCCCCCCCCCCCCGAGAAATATTCTGCCTGCGCCCATGTGGGAGACAAGTATTTAAACATTTTGCAAAAGCAATCATTTGGCAGTGACCAAGGTTGGTTGGTTGTGTGTGATTGTTGCAACGCTACACTAGGGCGATCTGCCAGGGGGGTGCCTTGGTAGGAGGACCTTCTAAAT
Source organism: Cheiracanthium punctorium (assembly GCA_038373885.1). NCBI lineage: Eukaryota > Metazoa > Arthropoda > Arachnida > Araneae > Cheiracanthiidae > Cheiracanthium > Cheiracanthium punctorium. Next base: position 6,598 of record JAWZYV010001000.1, on the reverse strand, counting down.
GGCAGTGACCAAGAGTTACTGACAATTAGAAGGCTTCAGGACTAAATTTCTGAAGAAAAATTAAATCTGTTAAACAAATTACAATCACTGCAAAGTTTGAAAAAATGAAAAATTAATAAAAAATTTAGAGAGAATTTATTCTTTTAATTTTGTATTAGTAGCTGTGTTTAATATTAAAAATAGTGTTTTAGTTCAGCAGCATAAATATTTTCTTTCATCAGTCCTTTAGTAAATTCTCTGTAAATTTAATTGTATTTATATTGACATTTAATTGTGTTTTTATTCAACAGCATATGCATTTTCTTTCATCCTTCATTTCCTATTTGTTTACAGTTAATTGACTATAATTTAAAGGGAAATTCTAAATGTAAAAATGTAAACAAAAAAATGATCTATAATCCGCAAAATCCTGTAATCCGCACAACCCTTGGTCCCAGTGAATGCGGATTAGAGGGAGTTGACTGTAGATGGAGGTAGTATCCCAGGATGGCTATGTATTTTCAATTGTTTTTTCTCCTCCCTTCCCGCCTTGGAGATCCTTAAAGTGTTACGAAAGCACATCTCTGGCTATTTCACAGGGATCACTCTAGAAATGAAAAAGGGCAGGGTGCACATTATAGAAAAAGGGCAGTGTTTGGAAAAGGGCATATCACATCACACAAAATGGGCAACTTTTCTAATTATTGTCTACAAACACATAAGGGTAGCTTTTATAAACATACTCTTATGTCCGAAAATGTGTTTTCTTAATAGCAATTTTTTAAGCAAATGATTAAACAAATTTTGAAACCAAATTTTTTCATTCAATGAAATCTACACTTTTACAAAAATTGTGTAAGGCGGCCATTATGCTTTATTTCAACAAAAAGAGCATAAAAAAAAATAAATTTTGTAATCATAAAATAACGGGAATCTGGTTTTGCCAACAAATTTTTAATAATTACGCTAATTTTCAAGAAAACATTCCATTTTAGATTCAAATTTTATCGTATTCAGCGTCACTGCAACTTTTCTCTCTGTATATATGCTAGTCTGCAACTAGTGAAGGGGAAACGGGACACTTCCCCAGGCATAGTGCTGTTACGTCAAAGTTGAAATGGAAAGAAGGGAGCGCCAAAACAAAGGTTTGTCCCGGGCGACTTGACCTCTAGCAGGGGTCAGTCCAGGTTTCTTTCCCAGGGTCCTATTTTTGTGAAATTTTACCTCATTTTGTGAATTTTTTCTATTTCTGTGAATCTTTCCTTATTTTATGAACTTCTTCCAATTTTCTATTTCATTTTTGAGCAAGAAAGCAATCATGAAATAGAATTGAATATTTTTTTAAAAATAAAATGGGTATAGTTAGTTCCCTTAAAAAAAGTTGGCCAAAACTGAATAATTCCTGTTCACCGAACATCCGGGATAGTCATAACCTGGAACAATATTTTTTTTTAAAAATTGATTAAAATTAAAAATATAAAGCTTTAAATCTTTTACTTTTAAGTGATTAAAAAATAGATTTTATAATAAACGTAGGCCATGGTAGTTTTGATTTTAAATTGCAGGTACTAAACACTTTTATTTACACCCCAAATTCAAACTTTAGTAATTTTTAGATATTACAATGTCTGTCAGTTTCGACTAGAAATACTCTAATACTAAAGATGTGAAAATTGCAATTTTTAAATCTAGTTAAATTTCAACAATTGAACGGAAATCAAAAATAAGTTGCAGATAATTATAGATAGGAGAAATTAGCTAACATTATATTTTTAAAAATTAATTTCAACTTGTACCATTAAAGAAAAATTACTTGTCAGTGTACACAGAATATCCCAAAAACACTAACCTGGGGTTTTATTTCTTAAATATTTTACAGTAAATCACAAATTTATGTTAAAAAAAAGGGGGGGGGGGTACAGAATTTTACAGTAATGATTATAATTTTTGGAAGATTAAATCTAAATAAATACAAATGTACATTTTTATATGGTCTCCAAACAGAAAATTCCCAGTCTGTAAGATGTGCCCATACATTAATTAAGTTTAAAAAATTTAATTAAGTTATAAATTTTCAGTCTTCTATCATTTTTTGCTCGCTACGGCCCTGCCTATGCCGATAGCATTTCTCTGTAGTGTACCCCTATGACCGCTCTTTAAAAAAACATTAAATCCCAATAAAATCACACCTATGCTTTGTTGTTCACTCCCAAGAATGAACAAATGCAGTATTACACTATTTCTACCCCCCCCCTTTTTTTTCCAGCCTTGAGCAATGATTGACCTATATTTATCCCATTTCACAGTGTGAATTCTCGACCGATTAAACAGGGCGCGGCACCCGGCAATCCTTTAACGTCTGGCAGTCCTTTTTCTCCCCCCTACAGTTTGGTATGTCGGTCCGTTTTTCCATTCTTATTTGCCAAAACTTTTTCTCCTTCCTTAACATACAGTTTTCCTTATACAGGAGGCAACACAATGAAGTCAAAATCGACGTTTAAACGACCCTTTACAAAACAGGAGGTATAACTGTTCCTTCACAAAATTCCAATCAGCCTTTTTTTTTTTTTTTTTTTTTTAAATACACCCAGATAAAATGCCCTTTTATAAATAATTATATTTTCTGTTTTCTTTCATTTGCGTGATCTGAAAGATGCCCCTGGAATGTTTGTTTTTCAGTAATGTAAAAGGGCCATCTGGCACATTACGCTTTCAGTTGGGGGGAAAAGAAGGGAGTTCAAAATGATTTCAAGGGTAAGGATGTTATGTTTGATAAGTATGCAGCTGTGAATTAGTAAACAATAAGCTTAGACTTAGCCACATAAATCACGGCAGCTTCCGCTGTTTTGAAATGGATGTTATGCACTCTTGCAAGTTGTTCTTAATGATTGCTTTTAGTGTAAACATTGCATGGCCTTTCTACTTCAGATTATTGGTCATCAATTTGGCCGCGATGCCTACCCGAAATTCGATATTTTCAAGTAGTATTTCCTGACTGCTGAACACCCCGTCAATGAATCAATTTTTTCCTATTCTTTTTAGTACACCGACGGGGAGGAGTGCGTGATGGGGGGGGTGTCACCCCACACTTCCGGAATTGCCCTTGTCTTGAACTTTCTGTGCAGCCAGCCTTAAGTTTGGATGAATGTGTTTTGAAAATCTGAAAAAATAAACAATAACCAAGTGGCGTTTATTAATTACTTACAGCATTTATAAAACACGATAAAGCGCCATTTACAGTAGGAAATAATTCATTGTTATGACTACTCTTCTGGGTGACAGATTGTTTCTCTAATGAGATATTTTATGACCTGAAGCTACAGCGAACGGTTTTAACTCTCTCAGGTCGGGATGGAGAAGAGCGGCGACTGAGCAGATGCCCCCCCCTCCTCCTCCCCCACAGATCATTGATAAGAGAATAAACAAATCAACTTCCTTGTTGTTGTTGGAGAGAGGCTTTTTTGGGGTCTAGCCGGGACCACGTGGCCCCGGTCTAGAGGAGCACCAGCAATGGTAACAAGAATCAAAGAAAAGGGGAAACAAGGAGGGGTGGAGAAAAGGAGAGCGGCATTTTGATTGGGGGGGAAAAAAAGCGGAATTTTATCAAGGAAAAGGGCAAGGAGGGCGGAATTTTATCACGAAAAAGGGCAAGGAGGGCAGCATTTTACTGGGAAAAAGGCACCAGGGCGGGCCGCTCGCCTGAAACGCTCTAGAGTGATCCCTGGACAAAATATTCCTCATGGGGGGGGGGGGGACTTGACGTTACATCTGGAGAAAACCTACCAAAACTCCAGACCGTTAGATCGACAGCCACGCGATGGACCCGAAGCCGGGACCTTCACACTTCGGCCGTCTACCATTTTTGGTGACATAACCACTGTGCCATGTGAAACAAATTTTAAAAAGCCATTCATGGGAAAAGTAAACATACCAGGGGTCAGTCCAGGTTTCTTTCCCAGGGTCCTATTTTTGTGAAATTTTATCTAATTTTGTGAATTTATAATTAATTTTGTGAATTTATACCTAATTTTGTGAATTTTTTCTATTTTTGTGAATCTTTCCTTATTTTGTGAACTTCTTCCAATTTTCTTTTTCATTTTTGAGCAAGAAAGCAATCACGAAATAGAATTGAATATTTTTAAAAAAATTAAAAACAAAATGGGTATAGTTAGTTCCCTTAAAAAAAGTTGGCCAAAACTGAATAATTCCTGTTCACCGAACATCCGGGATAGTCATACCCTGGAACAATATTTTTAAAAAAATCGATTAAAATTAAAATTATAAAGCTTTAAATCTTTACTTTTAAATGATTAAAAAACAGATTTTATAATAAACGTAGACCATGGTAGTTTTGATTTTAAATTGCAGGTACACTTATTTACACCCCAAATTCAAACTTTAGTAATTTTTAAATATTACAATGTCTGTCAGTTCCGACTAGAAATACTCTAATACTAACGATGTGAAAAATGCAATTTTTAAAGCTAGTTAAATTTCAACAATTGAAGGGAAAGCAAAAATAAGTTGCAGATAAATACAGATGGGAGAAATTAGCTAACAATTTTAAAAATTAATTTCAACTTGTACCATTAAAGAAAAATTACTTGTCAGTGTACACAGAATATCCCCAAAACATTGACCTGGGGTTTTATTCCTTAAATATTTTACAGTAAATCACAAATTTATGTTTAAAAAAAAAAAAAAAAGGCACAGAATTTTACAGTAATGATTATAATAAATGTTGGAAGATTAAATCTAAATAAATACAAATGTACATTTTTATATGGTCTCCAAACAGAAAATTCCCAGTCTGTAAGATGTGCCCATGCATTAATTAAGTTTAAAGAATTTAATTAAGTTATAAATTTTCAGTCTTCTATCAAAAATGATAGGTTCTAGCAAAAAATTGCTCGCTACGCCCCTGCCTATGCCGATAGCATTTCTCTGTAGTGTACCCCTATGACCGCTCTTTAAAATGATATTAAATCCCAATAAAATCACTCCTATGCTTTGTTGTTCACTCCCAAGAATGAAAAAATGCAGTATTACACTATTTCTACCCCCCCCCTTTTTTTTTCCAGCTTTGAGCAGTGATTGACCTATATTTATCCCATTTCACATAACACAGTGCGGATTCTCGACCGATTAAACAGGGCGCGGCACCCAGCAATCCTTTAACGTCTGGCAGTCCTTTTTCTCCCCCCTATGCCTGGGTATGTCGGTCCGTTTTTCTTTTCTTATTTGCCAAAACGTTTTCTCCTTCCTTACCATACAGTTTTCTTATACAGGAGACAATACAATGAAGTCAAAATTGATGTTTAAACGACCCTTTACAAAACAGGAGCAGGGTTGCCAGATCAAAATTCTTGAAAATAGCCAAATGGCTTCTTAAAATTAGCCAAAAATAGCCACTTTGATTGCAGCGCCATGTTTTGGATTTTCGAGAAAACCTTTCAAAAGTCTAGAATATAGCATAGATCTGATTCACAAGCGTATTTTTGTGATTAAATTAATTACAATAATAATAGTTTAAAGATTAGTAGATCGCAAAAATAAAGAGTTATTACTTAGAAATTTTGCAGAATGATAAATCGAATTGAATGCATTGGTTAGGAAACACTTTCTAACATTTGAGAGGGCGCAAGCAATTACTATTTGAGGAAAAAAATCTTACACACCGGCATAAATGCTTTGTTGCGGAAAAAAATGTCGGTAGATTCATCAATATACAAAGAAAACTTAGCCTCTCTTAACTCTTGAATCATCTCTTCGAATAACGATAGGCTTATGAAATTCTTAATGAGGCATGCACACTTTGTTTGGAGTTTCAGATCCTCTAGTGGTAGTGCACTACCTTTTGAATACTTTTTCACTATTTCACCTAGGTGATCAACGGATTTAATACTGCAGTGGCACTCAATAGCTACACTAAATTTTATATCAAATTCTTTCAATGATTTATTTACAGCTGATTTTTTTTTATAAACAGTGAGCAGTGCAATTAATTTAGAGGATTTCAAATCTTTCTCTTTATTCTTATGTTTGGCTAATTTTTCGTGAGTCACTAAATTATGCTTTTTAAGCTGGGATATTGAGCAAAGACAACTTGCAAAAACACGCATTGTCTTTCAGCATTAACCATCGATGCTCAATCTTCCATTCTTTATTATATTTTATACTAATTATAGGCTAGCGTTTAATAACTATAACTTAATAATTACTCAAACTTACCGTAACCACAGCAACATATTCAATGCTTAGTACAACCGCACAACAAGGGCAGACCGAGTTGTATGGTGGGTAAAGCACCGTACTCTGGTTTCGGGTTCAACTCCCGGCGGTCGGGGTTCGATCCCCGACTGGGCGTGGCTGTCATTGTGTCCGTCCCTTCATAGGGGGCGACGTTGGACCACCTACTAGGTGTCCCCATAGTAAATTCCGGCCTGTTGTGGCCAAAGTCTTCAAGACAGAGGGCGGCCATTAGAAGAAAAAAAAACGCACTACAAATAAATGTGCCCTAGTCAGCTCAGCTACTCCGTAAAACCCTCTTTCACTAAGAATCAAAATCAAACAAAAAACCTGTCGAATTTTGAACTAAAACCAAAACAAAGCCACACCA
>JAWZYV010000999.1:0-19133 GCA_038373885.1 Cheiracanthium punctorium | reverse complement strand
AATTACGAAGCCAGTTATTACGCGCAGTGTTGTGGCAACGAGAGGGAAATTTCAGACCACTTTCTCAATCAGTTTAGGGACGGCTTTTCTGTTTTGCGGATTTTTCCGTCGTCCCCTTGTCTTCAGATCGGCAGGAGACGCCTTCAGCAAGAACGGTTGCCAACCCAGTTTGAGCATCTTGTAAATGTTCAAGTAATTGCATTCACAAAAGTAGGCGGTGCTGATGAGTTTCACCCGGCACTGAACCTAGGTTTAACCTTTCCACTTTCATCGTTATGAAGACGCACATCGCCGTAATCATTTAAAAAGGCGTAACGGGGAAGAGACTCTTTCTTTGACCGATGTCACTTCCTAGAATAGTTAATTTAATTACAATTTTTTTGGCGTTCTGCTGGTTTTTTTTTTTTTTTTTTTTTGCTTGTCCATCGTTGTAGTTTATAACAAGCATTTGTTTCAATGTAAAGTATTACTGCGGTTGTGGTATTTAATCTGAATGCAGATGCGAAACGTGTTTAAATTAACGGTTTCTTCAGTTGAAGCGCAGTTAGTTATTTACTGGCATCCGCTGACTACAGTACAGTGTTCTGTATTTCTGGAAAAAGCTAGAAGCGATGATTTTTCCTTAGGTTGCCTAAACATTTACACCCTAAATAGGTGTACTAGCTCAACAAACTGGGATATATTTTGGCAGTCAAAACGTGACGTCATAAGTAAAAAATTGCTCAGATTGACAAACATGTTACAAAAAGCCAGAACTCATCCAAAATGGCATATTTCGGCAGTGAATCCAGTAAAGAATAACAAAATTTTGCTAAATCCGATGACAATTCAAAACGCCATAAGGTGTTTTTTTTTTTTTTTTTTTTGGGCAAAACTCAAACAATACATAGTCACACTTTATTTTGATAACACTAGCATGATTTCTTGCATTTAACCAAAACACGCTGGAGCTTCTTTTTTTTCTGTTGTTTATCTCCATTATTTTTCACTCTAAATAAAAAACAAAATACTGTGAGATGAGCAAAATTCTTTGTCTTGGGGTCACACGCTGTCAAATAGCAGTTCTTCCTGCTTTAAAAATAACAGAATAAATTCAAGAGGACACAGCGGTTTCCTTTTTATGGCTTTTCTTTGTCTGTTTAATGCTGCTATAGTGTCGTACAGAAAATTGTTAAACAGCTCGTTGTGAAACAGTAGCTGCTTTTAAACTGTGCTCGGTTAAAATTGGTTGTAGCAAGCTACGTAGGCATCCAGAATTAATTAAATAGAATAATAACGGAAGGAACTCTTATATATAACACGTTTTCTCATCTTTTAAAGAACTTCAAAGAAATGAAAGAAACAATACAGGAGCTTCTTTTTGGATCTAATCAACAATGACTACAGACAAATAAAAAAAATAATCTTTAAATGATCTTAAAATTTACAGAATTATCCGTTAAAAACTGATCACACCCTCAGAAAATGAAATATTTTTCAGTATTACTGGTTTTTTTTCTGAAGAATTTTGTAGACCTGAAATGAAATCCGTTAAACCCAATCAAACTTTCAGTAGCGAAATTTAAGTTACACGTGAGTTTTTGTCTTATTTGTCTGTCACGTATAATCCCTATGCATTTGCAGTGAATAAAAGAGTTTCTTTTAGCTGAATTTCTGTGAAATTTATCTCTGGAATCTTACAATTTCATTCTTTGAAATCAGTACTATAACTAATATTATACATGACAATACTACGGTGTATAGACCGCATAATACAATATACAAGTCACAGACTATCACCTAGTTTAGTGGTTCCCAACTGGTGGTCCACGAACAAGCTCTAAGTGGTCCGCGAAGGGAGTGGGTGTTTAAAAAATAATTGTGTTTTCACAATTTCATGAGATACAATAGCAAAAAGTGTGATTGTTTACAATTGTTCTTTAAAGAATTTTTTTTAAGTTTCATAATACTTGCAAAATAGCGAAAATACGGGAAGGCACAATATTAAATACAATCCGATAAAATATTCTAGCATTGCATTTCAACCAAGCTTTTCGTCTTCTTCTAAAAGTATGTGCCAACAGAATTCATTAACTATTATCAGCATCATTAAGTAAGAGGAAACGACATTCTCTACGCTTTTTTGAATCTTGAATTTTATCGTTACGTTTTTGTGCAAAAAGCTTTTATTTTTTAAGATTTTTATCTTCCATTTCCCCACCTCTCACCCCTGCCTCTGGCAAAATTTCTTTTAAGTGGTCAGTGAGTAAATTGTAGGTGGACAAGTGGTCCGCAGGTTAAGTTGAGTTGGGAACTGTGTCTAAAACTCTTGCGAGAAATTCGAAAAATGTGCTGCAAAACATAAAATACTTGAAACATAAATGTAATATTACTGTCGATAAAAACCTATTGCAATAATATTGACTATGCAAGCATTATTCACAGAAGTTGAGCGTAGTACAGTTGATTTTACGGAAATGGAACAATTGTGATTTTAAAAAATTTCATTACAGAAGTACTTAAAGGTATACTTAAGTCAAAGGAAAAATGATGACCATTACAGTTCAGTTTGAAGAGAAATTATGATTGTTTTGGTTTAACATATAAAAGTCAAAATATTAAAACAAGTTTTGAAATTATTGGAGAAGTTTGGTTCACTTTTCATATGAGTCGGCCTTCACCTGCAAAAATAAAATATGTGTTTATATATTTCAAATCAGAAACTTCAAAATGACACTCAACTTTCTAACTGGTCGTCAAAAGATAAAACACAATCATAGAAATCTTCCAATAACTTATGCCATTAGTTTTAGGTTAAAAGAACTTTCACACATATAGTAAGTTAATTGAAATGCTAAATGCAAGCCAAAAATCTAGGTGTAAAACGTCTTTAAAAGAGCACTTTTTTCAATCCATTAAAAAGTTTTTCCCCCAACAATTGTGAAGATTTTTTAGATGAGAGTAACGGAAGATTTCTCCAAGAATTATGCACAGTAGAAAAAATATAATAATGAAAAAAACAATGGATTCGTCAGTACTAGTTAACTACTAATAGAACACTGCTTGGCACGATGCGAATGTTTATAAAAGAAAAATTAATTTTTGCGACAAGGTTGAATTTTATTATTTCAATTCATTATGCTTGCCTTTTCAGTGTCGAGAATAAACATGTTTAGGGCTTGTTTAGAGATTAAAAATAAAGGGGTGGATGAGGTGGGAGAATAGCTCCTTTTATTGCTCTTAAACCTTTTTTTTCTCTCATCATTGAAAAGATGCAACAATGAAGACTCCTCTTTTGATAGTGGAAGTACATCGTGGAATCCAGGGGAGAGTTCAAAGAAACAATCTTGGAAGCAACATTTATAAAAGATGGAGTCTTCTACGTTGCATCGTTTAAAATGATGAGAGCACACTGTTTAAACATCGGTTCAAGATTAAAACTGAATAGATTAAAAGAAAAAAAAGGGAATCCCATCTCTAGTAATGTTTCGTCATAGTTATCACCCTTCCCTTGAAACTTTCTTGTACTCACCACTGGGTACTATATGATGAAAACAACTATACATTTGCTATTTTCCAAGATGTTCTATGCGTAAAAGAATATGTAGTTTATTTTTTCTTTATTTACTAGTAGATAAAGTCCGTTGTGGAAGCAATTAAAACTGGCGATACATATATTTTACACTATAATATTTTTTTAATGTGTATGCATGGGTGTATGAGGCATATGTCGGGATTGACTACATCATTCATCGTATAATGTACTCAATATTACATTACACGACTTAATATTTACGTACCACAATTCATCAAAATTACATTTTTAAAAACTGAACTGTGGCATCTAGAAAAAAGTGTATGCGACATCTGAGTGGGCGGATTTTCAGATTTTTTTTAAAGTAGCGCATTCACCCCCCCCCCCCCCCGCCTTATATTTTTAATGTATTTGTGCATATTATGCAAATAAATTGGCTGTGACGTGAATTTTATTACAAGTTTCTGAAATAAAACTTTGTAATAGCAAAAATTTCAGACTAGCACGTTAGAAAATAAAACTATAACATGTATGCTGCGGTTGTTAACTTTTCTATTCAAATACAGCAATTTCCTAAAGTTTGGAATGGAAAAAAAAAAGTTAAAAATCAAGGAAATGGTAAAATTTTCAGATTTTTAAAATAACACACTTTATTTTCTGTATTTTTTACATAATTGTGAAAAATTTCAAGCCGATCATACCAACAGTTTAGATTTTATTGTTTTTTCTGAGCATAACTTTCTCATCTTTTTTGGAGTAAGGTGTTAAAATTTTTGTTTTGGAGGAGCACAACCCGGAATTATTAGACCGAGGCTCTTATTTATAAGGTAATTCGATAACGATCTATTTTTTAATCGAACTGAAGGTCGATTCTTTTTCATGGTTGCGGATAAAAAGAATATGGTGTATGTGAAACACCTCTGTGCAGTTTAAGGATCATTCCGTGTAAACCGACCAATCATGCTCTGACCACAACCGTGGGTATTTTTCATAAGAGTTTTTTTCCGCCTGTGAAATGGATTTGAAATGCCCTTTTGAACGACTTTAATCATAAGTGGGCTGATCTGTTCGTTTTTCCAGCAGATCGGGCTTCTTCCCACACCTCCGAAAACTCGATGCATGTCAAGGAGAGGCAGAGGCAAGAACACTTCATCTCTTCCAACATGCCTCAGTAACGCCATCTGCTGAATAAGGTAGCAACTGCAGAATTAAATAGGTAGTGTATAGAGGAGAGTACATGAGATTTTGTTTTGGTCAACAATAAATGCAGTTTCATTTTAGAAAAACCTAGAGATCTCTAGAACGGAATTTTATGCCTCAGGTATTCAGAGTGTTAAATATGCGAGTCTAAAAGTTTTCGGAAACTTTCAAAGTTCTTGTGCAGTGAATTGTACTATGGGAATTGGAAGACTGATATAAAATTATTCGACTGCCTAATCTTTTGAAAAAAAAAATTACAAAATTTTTATTTTATTTACTGATTGTCCTCGAGTTTAACCTGTCTGTTCTCATCATTCTAAATGAAAAACATAGCAACCCTTCTCTGATAAGATGCTTCGTCGTACTGTTACGAAATCTGGTTGTGAGTATTGGTTAAAATAGCCCAAAAAGCTCGAGAGAACGAAAATAGCACTAATATAAGGCGACCATATTTCTAAACAGTATTTTGGGGACAAATCAAGCATTGCCCTCGAATCCAAGGAAAACTTGGGGACACTAGAAAATATTTTGGGGGACTTATTAGAGGACACAACATATTACCATGTATACCAGTATACCCATACTTTAAATCTTGACTGACTTTGATACTTAAAAATGAACTGTAGCTTTTTCTATCAAGTGTGTATTTTTATCTCTAATAAATTAATGGAAGTATTTCATTCATTTATAAATAATTATTTAAACCAGAAATATGAAAGGAACATCATGTTGAAATATTTCAATTTATTCAATAATTTAACTCTTGGCATAGTATTTGTATTCTTCAGAAGACATTGCTTTTTACATTGTCTCATTTTGTAATAATTTTTCATGAAACTTTGTACACCTTCTAAAAAGAATATTCGAGTGCAAGAAAAATTTCGTACGTCAATTTCATATTTAAAGCATGATTCTTCATGAAAAGTGATTAATCATTAACAAAACTGAAATGGGAAATTTGGCTCGAATACGTTATTGAATGTCTATACACGCTACACACACGACAACAAACGTTTTTAGAGATCGAATTTCATTGTTTCTCTGAGTAGAAGGCGCTTTCAGTTGGTTTATTTTTTTATTTCTTCAGTTTTTTCTGAAAGAAATAAATTAAACCGAAACTTTCAGGGAAAAAGTTCAAATCTTTAAATTTGGGGACTTTTCGCGTTCCCAAGAAGTCAAAGTATTTTTGGGGACAAAATGAAAAAAATATCTATTGTCAGATCCAGTGGTTCTATGTTCAAATTAAAACTCTTGTTTCACGGCACAAACATTTATTTATTTACATGTTACTATATACACCAAATCAAATATTTCTCGTTTATCAATAGTATCAAATAATATCAATATCATATCAAAAGGTATCAAAATTCAATTCGAGGAAACGGCGCGGTCATGCGTCCGCTCTCCTGCTTATCTCAAATTCGACTGCTCTAGTAGGTGGTCGCCACACGGCGAACCGAAACTTTTTATGCTCGCGACATCTATATTTGGGGACTGTTCCCGAATTTCGAGGACGTATGGTCGCCTTACACTAATATCTCACAATAAATACAGCATTTTCAACACATGCCACAGAGGATCATTAGAATATCTCAGCAGTTAACACAAACGCGATGTCAATCGTATCGCTTTGCTCTCTATATCCGCAGTCTATGACACACTCACTCGAGAGTGAGAGTGACTCCTTTATTGATAGTTTCCAAGCAAAGTGACTACACATAGGATGTGACACCATTTCTCCAGTAAAATATTTCCTGATTCAGATAGAGCCAAAATACCGCTAGTTAGGAAAACTTTTTTTTTGTCGCCGAATGATCGCCAAGGTCTAGAGCAGTGGTTCCCAAACGGGGGGTCGCGACCCCCAAGTGGGTCGCCATGCCTTTTTTCGGGGGTCGCCGCAGACCGCTTTTGTAGGAAATAAATAGCAAACAATTTAACGTTTCTTTGCCATGAGACACCATTTCTCCCTTTTCCTTTGGAAAGAAAAAAACCTTATTCTCATCAGAGCTTTTGTATCAAAGCTAGGGCCTCACCATGGCACAGTGGTTATGCCACTGAAAATGGTAGATGGCCGAAGTGTTAAGGTCCCAGGTTCGGGTCCCATCGCGCGGCTGTCGATCTAATGGTCTGGAGTTTTGGTAGGTTTTCTTCAGATGTAACGTGAATACGCGTTAGAACCCCTTAGAAAGTCCCTCCGACCAAGGCACCCCCCTTGGGAGATCGCCCTAGAGTAGTGTTGCCCTAATCACACAACAACAACAACAATTGTATCAAAGCTACAAAAACTGGCGTCAGTAAATATAGGAGTGTTAACTAATGCTTGAGAACCCATGCATTAAGACAGAAGAATCGGAAATAGGAATTGTAATTAATTTAAATGGGGTAATGAGTAGCCACCTTGAAGCCCTTCAATCTAAATCGTGCGAAATCCATTTCACACATCTTTAGATGTCGCCGATCTTCCTGATGAAGTGCAGGGTGAATTTTTGAATTTGCAAAGTGACTCCTCCGCAAGTGATTTATACCAAGAAAAACCATTAACTCAATTTTGGTGTGCTGTGCGTTGCTCATATCCGATAATTTTTCGTGTCAAATGCTAACGCCATTTACATCCACACTTATCTGCGTGAAGTTGGATTTTCAACTCTTTTGCAGAAGAAGACAAAAGCCAGTAGTAGTAAATTAGATGTCTAAGATGACATGCGGTTCTCTTTCACCAATATTCAGCCAAGAATAGCCAAACTTGTCAGTCAAATTCAGCCTCAATCATCCTATTAAAAATCAGTACGTATTAAAAGATATCAATTTTAAATCTCAAGATGTATTTTTTCGTTATTATTTTTTTTATTGGTCAAACATGGCAGATGGGGGGGGTCGCGAAAGTTTTGAAAAATCTAAAAGGGGTCGCGATTGAAAAAAGGTTGGGAACCACTGGTCTAGAGGTTACGTGTTCATTTCACTTGCAATAATGCCTGTACAACTCACTTTCCCGCAACACACACCAATGCAGGTAAACAACATTACAGCTTAATAACAATACTTAACCCTTTGAGGCGCAACCCTTTCCCAATGCTGAAAAAAGGCAGCCGTTGCCATCGCTCGACTTAACTACCAGCAAGATGGCGGACGATTGAAACGTTCATCGCGTGACACACATCTAGAGACCCTTTTTTGACGAGAGCTGGCTGTGCCACTGGCTGCGCGGGCACAGCCAGCTGCGTCAAAAAAGGATCTCTAGATCTGTGTCATGCGATGAACGTTTCAATCGTCCGCCATCTTGCTGGTAGTTAAGTCGAGCGATGGCAACGGCTGCCCTTTTTTCAGCATTGGGCAATCTATCCTGCTGTTCTCGCATTCTTCCATTTTTCAGCAGATGTCAGTGCTGTTAAAAATAATCGTGACAATTTTTTGACGGCAAATGACGTGCTGAAAAGTAAAGGATTCTCGTGGAGCTATGTCACCCGCAACTATTTTTTATAGAAATCAAATCTATTCTTCGTGACTGGCAACAGTCAAAACGTCAGAGTTTGGTGTTCCCAGAGCGGGAACACTGCGCGTTAAAGGGTTAAACAATCCTGCCCACCCCCCCGTCCCGTTTAAACTTTTCTGAATCCTCCACTGCCACCGATCGGATTAAATAGCTTTGAAAATTGGTTGGAAAACAAACACATTCGTCCTTTCCCTATAAATAAGTATCTGGATCTCTTTGCAAAAAGAAAAAGGCGAAGAAAAGACTCTTTTGTTAACTATCGATATTAAATAATTGAGAAAGCCGAGAAACATCAGCTTTCTGCCATTACATACACGATGTATGATTGCGAAAGACATGACTGGTAACGTAATACCCCAACTTATAATTCTAACTCACTCATTTGGAATTTTCAATCTCTCGCGTTTCACGCCTTGAAATAATGTCGACAACAAATGCTGTGCCAGAGAAGTTAAACTGCTTCTTTTATCAACGAAATATGACACTTTCGACGATTACCAAAAGTAATTCTTTTTCCACTGACGGCTATTAAAAAAAGAAGGAGGAAAAAGAAAGAAAATCTTGAAAATACTTGAAATATTACTGCAGTGACCCTTGGATCAGAATCAACGTTCGTAACAAAAACTGAAACCGATGCGGGTGTAACCATTGTTATCAGATATCAGGGCTATTATTATCTGTATCTTGGATTTATTATTTTTACTTCTTAATGTGCATATATTCTAACAAATTCAGCTGTAACTAAAGATTTCATCATGAACTTGAATTGGAGATAAAGAAAATTCTTTTCAAAGGATCAACATTTCTGAACATAACAAGTAATTCTTAGATGCAGAATATTTGTTAGGAATTCTGTAGCTTGTGAAAAAATTAAAACTTTGTAAAATAACCATAACAGGTACTTATCAGACTGGACATGCGTTTCGGCCGAAAATTTTTCAGCCTTCTTCAGCAGCATTCCACACACAATAAATTACAAAAAGAATACAATAATTTACACACAAACGATGAGGAGCAGAAGCAGTATTACTTGATGTTGTTAGTTAAAAATTATAGACAGAAAAACCCCAACGTAGATAAGGCAAATTTTATATTACATTTCTTTTTCTTTCTTAGAAGAGTTTTGAACATAGTTATCGAGTACTTTCATCCATAAAACTGCGTATTCTAATTGTATTAAATTCTTATTTAAAAATTTGTTTTTCTTGTTTCATTTCTCAAATTTCAAAAACCGGTATCTAACAAATTTTTCAAATTTCAAAAACCGATTTCTAGTGAAATAGATCAGTTTCAGGGGTTGAGAGAAAAAAACAGGTTTTTTTGCGGAGGGAGGGGTTATAACATGAATCACTCTAATACATCCCCTGTTGAACACGGAATGTATGTATGTATGTTTGTCCGAGCGATCTCGACAACGGCTCTAAGGATTTTTTTTTATTTCGTACCTGGGGGGCTTTGGGCCCAGAAAACGATTGCCCTTGGCCACTTGATATCCAGTACACAGACAAATAAATATTTTAATAACGATGTATTACACCTTTCAGCTACGTAAGTTTTTAGAATAAAAAAGTTATATTTAAAACTGTAGTCCTGGCAACCAGCGAAAGAAAAAGAGAAAACCAATCCCCGTTGCCATCCCGAAAGTACCTTGATATGGAATATACGTAAATAATTTAATTATTCTTAATTCATAGTTATTAATATAAAAATATTCGTAAATATTCTGTCAGAAATTGCCTGAATTTATAACTTCATTCTTTTGTAACTAACGTACAGCTAAATGTGTTTTCGCGTAGATACTAAAACTATAAATATTTTTCGTGTATTTTATTGATCCATATGATGCGAATTTCAAAAATGCATGAAAGTTTCAGTTTAGCCTAGCCGAACAGTTTAAATGAAAATAACACCCTTTGCAGTGATACACAGAAGGAAAAAAGATCCTGTGACATAACATGAATTTATTTATGTAAGAATTATTTAAAAATATAAGTATTTTATGTTTAAATTGAAACACTGTCGAGAAATTTGCAATTTCAATCTTCTTCAAGTTCTGAATACCGTCCTAGAAAAAAAAAAGTTCTTTCAACTTTAGCAGGTGTTTATAAGAGGAACAAAAGAAGGAGACCTAACAAGACAGTAAATAAATTCACTCAGCTAATGATTGCGTTCCGAGTACCTCAAGAGACTTTGCACCTAATGAAGAAGAAAATTCCGACTAGTTAGACGAAGTCAGACAGGAAAGACGTCCTCTTTCAATAAGTTAAGCATTCTCAGGAGTGACATCCAGGATTCCAACTCTCAGGATAGTAACGACTTCAAAGCAAAGCGAAAAAAATCTGGAGTGACTCCGCGCGACTTTCCGAACACTTGCGATTAAAATCATTACCAAGAATTTAAATAAATTTTAATCGATGAATATATCAAACATATATACCAAACTGAAGCTTAGTCGAATGCGCCGTTTAAACGCTAGCGCAGTTTCAAGAATTTCTCCCCATAGGCCATAATGTAAAAGAAATCTTTGTCGTAGCCCTATAGAAAAACTATACGTCCTATACACATCAAAATCAATACCGGTCTTACGATGGTGATTTATGATATATATACCAAATTTGAGCTCAATCGAATGTACCGTTTAAACGCTAGCGCACTTTTAAAATTTTCCCCCATAGGCCATAATGTAAAATAAATCTTTGTCGTAGCCCTGCAGAAAAACTATGAGCCCTATACACCCCAAAATCAATACCGGTCTTGCGACGGTAGTTCATAACATATATACCCAAGTTGAGCTTAATTGAATACCCCATTTAGGAGCTATCGTGTTCACTCACATACACACACACATACATACATACATCTCGTAAAAATAGCATAAATGAATTCAGAAGACCTCAAAACGTGTCAATACAACAAAATCTCGAAGTCGAATTTTTTCATGATCACGATACTTTCCTTACAGGGTACATGTTCAGAAAGTAAAAATCTGGAGTGGACTCCACTCGACTTTCTAAACACTTACGATTAATATCATTACCAAGCATCTATGTATATATCTATGTATATATAAATACGCTAAGCGAAACCTTTGTGTCCCTTTTGCAGCGCACTGCTAGAACGGATGACCGTGAAATTCGCCACAGTTAAAGTTCGTATGGAGTTATTTGTGCGATTGTTAAAATTTTTGTGTAGTATGCTAATTCACCGTAAAAAATTAGAGAAGTAATTTGGCACGCGTATTTCGCGCCAAGTCGGGCGCAGTGGCGGCTCGTGGGATACAGCAAGTACAGCCGGGCTGCACTTGAAATTATCACCAAGCATCACTAATTTTCCTAAATTCAGATTAGAATTATGGAATTCCTACGGTAAATTAAAAAAATCTCAGAAAAAAGTATTGAAAACGTAACGAAAATTATCAGCATCTACTAATTTTCCTAAATTCAGATTAGAATTACGGAATTCCTACGGTAAATTCAAAAAACCTCAAAAAAAAAAAAAAAAAAAAAAAAAAAAAAAAAAAAAAAACCGTACTGTGGCCAGAAAATAAGCGCTTTAATCTTCCCGCAATTCAATTGGGAAAATCTTTGGTACAGCCATGAGGTCTGAAAAAGAAATTGGCAGCACCGTTGCCATGATAACGACTACGTAAGCAATCTCTCCGGCATAGGCTGTATTGGGCGTACGCAGCTAAGACGCAGCTCATATAAGATTTCCTTGCACCGGCTGCATTCGGGAATTCGACAAACTGATTGGCTCTGACAAAAAGTGAGGGAGGGGGTACGACGCACAGAATATATCTTGTCCATTCTAACGGAAGGATTTTTTTTTTTTTTTTTTTTTTTGTCTGGGAAGGTTGAAAGTTCTTACATTTATTTGTTGCTGTATTATTGAATTTATGATTAAACCGTTTTGAAACATGCAGCCCCATTATGATCCAGTTTGTGTCTTGCTTCAAACTCCATTTAACATATGGAAAGAAGATGATAAACGACAACTACTAAAAGAAGATAGACCGACACCAAAATTGTCCATTCATAAGAAAACAGCAGGTTCGTCTCAGCATGGTCGTAGCTTCCAGTCATCTTGGTATTCATTATTCTCGTGGCTATGTGGCAGTTTTTATTTACAAAAAATGTTTCGTTGGCCGTGTTTAATCGTTGGGATAAAAAAGAGCGTTTGGAATGGTACTGGATATGATGGGTTAACCACCATCACAAGAGCATGTAAAACACATGAAGGCTCAATCGAACATTTAAAAAATTCTTTAAATTTTAAAGAGTTGTTAAGAAGTGGGACCCAAATTGCTGACACATTAAAGGAAAACTCTCGACTTTATATTGCTGAATTTAACAAGAAGGTAAACCTGAATAGACGCTTCATGCAGTTACCCATCAAAGCAGTATTGTTTTTAAGTAAGCAAGAACTGGCATTTAGAGGACATGACGAGCGAGAAGATTCTTTAAACCGGGGAATTTTAAAGAGCTTTTAAAATTATTGATATCTGAAGCTTTGCTAGAATTACAACAGCATTATTTAAATATTAAAACTGTTTTTAAAGGTGAATCAAAAACTATACAAAATGAATTGATTGAGTGTTTATATTCTCATATACATGAATTTATAAAAAATGAAATTTCAGAATCTCCGTTTTTTGCTGTTGAAGTAGACGATACCACAGATATTTCCCAAAAATCACAGTGCTCTATTATTGTGAGGTATGTTTCTTCAAACGGATTGGTAGTTGAGAGATTTTTAGGGTTTTTTTATGTTAGTATATCTCGTACTGCAGAAGCTCTCTTTGAACTTTTAGAAACGGTTTTAGGACCTCTTGAATATCGCACAAAACTTATTGCTCAATGCTACGATGGAGCAAGTGTCATGCGTGGACATTTGACTGGCTTGCAAACCAAAATTAAATCGCAAGCTCCACAAGCATTATTTGTTTACTGCTGCGGCCATAGATTAAATTAATTTTAAAACAAAGTGTAAATAATATCTCAGACTGTCGAATTTGTTTTGCAAACTTAAGTGGAATTCCTTCATTTTTTCATCATTCTGCGAAGAGGACATACTTACTAAATTCAACAATTGCACGGAAAATACCAACTAGCACTGACACTCGATGACATTCTAATAGTAAAATATTAAGGGTGGTAACAGATGAATGGAAAGGCTTAAAAGAAATTTTCGAAAGCATTTTATCTGATCCAAATATGGATGAAACTTCCATTCGACATGCAAATGCATTTTTGAATTATTTTAATGATTTTGGATTCACACTTTTATCCTTAATTTTTGATTTTATTTTCCAACAAACAGATGTTTTGTATGACATTCTGCAAAAAAAATCTTTGGATATAAATTATTGTCTCCAGCAAATCAAGGCAACTCGGAACATAATAAGCCAAAACCGTAATGAGGACATGTTCAAGCGTTTTTTTTTAAATAGCGAATTCGAAAACAGAAATTGTTTTCAAAAGACAATATGGCTTCCAAACGCAAGAAGATGTGTTTCGAAAATTTAAAATATTATATTTTGAAATTTTAGATACCATAGTAATGATTTGATGCAAGATTTAAAGACAGCGAAAGTTTATATTTTTTTTTGTCTCGCCGATTCTTCAAAGTTTGAGGACTTTTCCATAAATAACATCCCAGAGAACGCTATAGAAAGCTTGAAAAACTCTTATCCAAATGCGATAAGTGATACTCATAGACTTAAAAATGAATTAAAACTGTTTTATTCAGATTTATCATACAGGAATTGTAGTGTGCAAGAAATAATTAAAAACATGCATGATAATGGAACGAAGGACATTTTCCAAGAAGTATATAAATTCCTGTGTTTGATACTGACAATACCCACTACAAGCGCAACAAGTGAAAGAAGTTTCTCTTGTCTAAAGAGAATTAAAAATTATTTGAGGAATTCCATGTCCGAGGAACGATTGACAGCATTATCGACGTTGTCAATCGAACGGGGAATAATTGATGAACTTATTAAAACAACGCCTTTTTATGAGGACATCACTGACCGATTCGCAAGTTTAAAAGAAAGGAGGATTGATTTGACTTATAAAAAATAAGTAAGTTTTCTCTTTTTTACTTTTCTTCTCATGTTATCATTACAAAAGAAAATTCTAAGGAAACTTCGAATCAGACACGGATTAATGCAATTTTGAGGATAAGAGCGGCTAGTTGAAATTTATGTCCATTTTATGGAAGTAAATTAGGATCTCTTACATTTTTTATGTAATTTCCTTTTTTTTTCTCCCCCTCAGGGAGGGCTTAATCAGCCAGCGTTCGAATTCAGTAACAACGGTTTTCCATTCCTGTCTGGAGGGGGGGGAGGCTCCTATGTTTCCGGCTGCACTAACATTTTTAACCACCGGCCGCCACTGGTCGGGCGATAGTTCCATTGTTGAGTCAATTTTGAAATAACAACACTTAGTTTCAGCAGTACTATAGGGTTATAGTATTACAACAAAATTTGCAAAAAATGGAATTATTACCCAGTTTGGTGAAACGCCAATGACTAAAGTAAGCTTTAGCAATGTGCTTGCCGACTTTTTTTAGACAGCGATAAGTGCGCGAAGTGTTGTAAATTCTATATTTTAAAGCTGTGGAAAAACATTGGAGGAGAGAATAATATTTAACTATTCGCTACTCCAAGGGAAAAACGAACCGAGCGGGGCAGGTCGCTTTCCAAGAGACGCTACTCAGAAACGCGCCAAATCGACAATTTCTTCATAATCTCCCGCCTGGCAGTATGCCAAAGCAAATTTTCTCCAAAAATATTATTGAAGAAATACCCCAGCAGTTAAGAGGGAATGAAAACAATAGTATTAATGAAGTGTATTGAAGTATTTCCGAAATCATACTCTCTGATAACATATTGAAGTCAGTTATAATAGAACCTAAAAATGATGATTGAACTTTTATTAATGTTGGCTTAATCGAATATCTGATGAATACGGAACATTTCACCGTAGCTACGATTTGCTATGACAACAATGAAATTAGTATGCCATCATATCAGTTTGCTATGATGACAATGAAATCAGTAACTATCCAGTAGAGTTTTTAAATTCTTTGACCGTGAGTAGTTTGGTTTTTGAATTCTGTATCTAAATACTATTTTGTATACGGATTAAAACTTCCGCCTTTTTTTTGGGGGGGGGGGGGAAGACAATGTTTCAGAAGTAGTCTTTAGACGTTTCCCAGAAAAAAACAGTTGTCGGGATTTGCACCTGGCTAACAGAAAAATACCATAGTTTGTCACCACATAAGTTAGTAAATTGCATCTTTATACTAAGAAGAAACTTAAATACAAAGGAAGCATAAGTCAATGGAACAGGAATGCGCATCAAGTTTATACATCCTAATGCTATTGATTGCGAAGTTTGAACTGGAACCGCAGGCAATAAAATAATTTTAATTCCACTTATAAAATATTCTGATACTATTTTATCATATCTTTTCAAAAAACTCCATTTCTAAATATACCTGCATCAGTGGTACGCCTCAGCAAGGCCAAACATAATAGGCCTTTAGCCGAGGACAGGTCCAAGCTCAGTTTTCGGAGGGGGGGGGGGGGTCCACTAGAATTTTTAGATTAGCTTAAATTGTTCAAAATGCAAACTGAATGCTTGAAATCCAAAGTCGGTAGAGAGAGATGACCCTATGACTCGCTCGCTGGAGCTGCCTTTGCATTTAGCAAAATATAATAGTTTTTGCAAAAACACCGTCTCCACAGAAAAGTGTGGTGGATGTAAAGTGAACACAAAAGTGATCACTAAAAACAGATAGTCTTAGTCAAGGTGGTCACTTTAGTAGGTTCCAGTGTATATGGAATGGAGAGACATTATTTGACAGAACTTTATTCACACTCAAATTAAAAAAATTAATGCTTTATGTTCGAATTTCGACCACTGGCAGAGAACTAGTTTAAATAAATTTTAATCGATGAATAAGTCAAACGTGTATACCAAATTGGAGATCAATCGAATGTACCGTTTAAACGCTAGTGCACTTTCAAGAATTTCGCCCCGTAGGCCATGATGTAAAAGAAATCTTTGTCTTAACCCTGTAGAAAAACTATAAGTCCTACACACACCAAAATCAATACCGGTCTTGCGACGGTGGTTTATAACATATGCCCAAATGGAACTCAATCGAATGTACCGTTTAGGAGCTATCGTGTTCACTCACACACACATACATCTCGTAAAAATAGCATAAATGTATTCAGAAGACCTCAAAACGTGTAAATACACCAAAATCTCGAAGTCTAATTTTTTCATGATTACAATGCTTTCCTTACATGGTACATGTTCAGAAAATAAAAATGCACAGAGAAGGTTATTTCCCAAAATATTGAGCTAAAGAAATAATGTCCACGATTATCAAATTCAGGTTCACTCAGTTTATGGGAAATGCTACTACGTTCCACACAAGGATGTAGGTAGCACATGGCTGATGACCTACCTACACCCTATGTGGAACGAAATAGCCACGCGTGAAATAAGTAATATATGTGAGATGGGCGAGAGCAGGAGGACGACCAGCTTACTCCCTGATCGTACCATCAATACTTTAAAATGATTCTGACTCCATTTAAACGATTAAACATAATTTATTAATATAACAATTTAAAACATATTAACATCAAACTTAACAAAACATGTTAGTTAAAAAATAAAATGCCTAGGCCTTAACAATAACAAACACTGCCGAAGCAGATCTGTATTTTCCGCCTCACGGCTGCACTGAGTAGGATTATATATCACAGCAGTCCACGGGGATGAAACTTTGCAAGCTGGAGCAGGCGCCTGTTAGGAAAAATGGCTAAAGGTTTACCATACAGCTTTGCTGCCGGCATGTAGCGACAGTCGGGAAGATGACGTCACTAAAAGGCAGTAGGCAAACATCCGACTTTTAAGTGAGAGGTCAAGTCGAATCACTAGCCGATCACCAGCCAAAATTCCAGTCTTGCCTGTAGGGCTCCAGGCATTACATCACTCCCCTCCGTAGACTTCAAGGTAGACTAAGCTTGGAATCGAATAACTGGACGAACTTCTCTTCCAGATCTTGTCACTGCAGGTCGAACGGAAGTATCAAGTGACGAATCTGTCGTGCTTTCGGGAACGGGTTCCGGGTCGACAAAGGCTGGCTTCAATCCGTCTATGGTCACCGTCCGACTTTTGCCATTTACTTCAAGAGTGAAGACTTTATCGGTCCTTGAAAGAACTTTGTAGGGGCCATCATACGGTTGCTCGATTGTTCGACCCACTTTATCAACTCGTAAAAATACATTCCGTAGTAGAAAGATCTTTACTGACGAAGGTAGCTGCCGTCGAGTGATGCGTTGTGGGAACAGGACGCAATTTTGCCATCTGTTGTTTGAGGATCTGCACAAACATAGGCTGACTCACAGTTGGCTTGGCATTGTCGAAGAACTGTCCCGGCAAACGCAGGTCTGACCATATACCATCTCGGCAGGAGAGGCACCGATGTCTTCCTTGATACAGCAGCGAATGCCCAACAGAACTAGTAGCAGAGCCTCCAGCCAGTACCCCTGTGAGTGAGACATCAAACCGCTCTTCAGCTGGCGATGAAACCTCTCGATTCCATTGGACTGGGGATGGTATGCTGTGGTTCGTGAAAGCTCCATTCCTAGCATTTTGGAAAGAGAAGAAAAGGTTACTTTGGAAGTTTGTGCCACGGTCTGTCGTAACAACTTCAGGTACACCGAATCGTGCTACCCAACCGGCAAGAAAAGTTCTGGCGGCAGTTTCAGCTGACTGGTTGTCCATAGGAAAAGCCTCTATCCACCCAGAAAAACGATCAATACAAGTTAATAAATATGACTTTTCTTTCACTGTCGGAAGTGGTCCCACGATGTCTATGTGCACACGTGAAAAACGACTGTGGGGCAAAGAAAACTGTACCAAAGCTGATTTAGTGTGTTTTAAAACTTTAGATTTCTGACACTGTATGCAGGACTTGCACCATCTAGTACAATCCTTTCTCATGTCTTTCCACACATAGCGCTGCTGAAGCAACTTTAAAGTGGCCTATATTCCGGGATGAGAAAGTCCATGCACAGAATCGAATACTTTCTTCTGAAACGTTTTTGGCACATAGGGACGAACTTCACCAGTGGACGTGTCACAGTATAGTGGTTTGTCCGCAGGACCAAACTGTAAGGTCTTTAGCTTGAGGTCCGTCTCTGATCCCAACAATGAACGCAATCCCTCATCTGAAGCCTGATCAGAAGCCATAGCATTATAATCAATTGGGACGGAGGAATCTATTTGAGAGATGCGAGACAGTGCATCTGCTACGACATTTTCCTTGCCTGAAATGTGCCTCATATCTGTTATGCACTGTGAAATAAACTCAAGGTGACGGATTTGTTGGGGGAGAAATTATCGTGTTTCTGTAGAAAAGCAAATGTCAGTGGTTTGTGATCTGTAAAAATAATACTTTCACGACCCTCTAACATATGTTTAAAATGTTTAACAGAAAGGTAAACTGCTAAAAGTTCACGATCAAAAGTGCTATAGTTTTTCTCAGCACATGTAAATTTTCTGGAAAAGAATCCAAGCGGCTCTATTTCACCGCCAGTGTGCTGATGAAGCACTGATCCAGCACCAACATCCGACGCGTCTACCATGAGTGACAATCTAGCATCGGGAGCCGGAAAAGCTAGCACAGTAGCATTAGCTATTAATGTTTCACACGATTCGAAGGCTGCTCGCGAAATGTCAGTCCACTCGAATGGGGACTTATCATTTTTGGCTCTACCTGCTACGAGTTCATGTAAGCATGCCTGAACCTGCGAAGCACCTTTCAAAAATCTATGGTAAAAATTCAGTGTAGCTAAAAATCGTCTCAGCTCCTGGGCAGTTTGAGGCAAAGGATAAT